>JASANE010002180.1:0-13068 GCA_030248225.1 Trileptium ribeirensis
GCGGGGACATTATAACGTGAACGCTACATTAATAAAATACTGATACGATAAACATTGCTTTGTTAAAGCATCGGGATGTAAACATTTACAGGTAACATATTTTTGTGAAAATCAGTGGAATATATAGCTACTTTTTTGGGAAGTTTTCTTTACTTTCGCTTTTAAGAAAATATTTAGTAAAATTAAAGTTTTAAATTAATGTATTCAACGCCGTAGACTGACCTTAACATAATCTTGTCGGCTAAAATTTGCCTCGCGATCTTGTTCAAAAAGCGGATGAAACCAATCGAACAATGAATAGTAGAGACCAAAATGAACATCGGGTGCGTTTTTTGCAAATGCATCGCGTAGCTCACCAACCAGATCTCGACCCGGACCAACGTCGCCTGCGTTCCAGTTCCAAGAATAATTGCTTGGCCAAAGTGCAAATCCTTCATGATGTTTCGATGTTAGGACATAGTATCTGAAGAATAGGTTTTCATTTCAAATATTTTTGGCTGACTTATTCATTTGACACGCGACAGAAACTTATACGAACCACCTCATGTGACAAAATTCCAACCACTGTTCGTATTTTAAAATATCAAATGATGCACTCTTCAGGTTACTCATCTAAAATTAATACGTACCGAATCTGAGATTTGCCATGAGCTATTTCCAACTGATTTGCGGTTGGATTTGTAAAACACACTATTACGGCCGCAGCAGCACACTGTCATCAAGTTTAAGTAAACGATGAACACGCAGTCTGACGAAAACGGTGTCGTAATCTAACGGATATGATACAAATAAAACAAAATTTATGTAGAGTTTTAAGTCATATAGGTGTCCATAGGAACTAGGAGGTTACCTCGGACTCCCCCAAGCCTTATTTACCCTTGCTAAATACTCAGTCCCATTTTCCTCCCTTTTGCCTGCCACGGCACCACCACCTTTGCGACCCGATCTTTGATACATATGAAATAAATAGTATTATAAATAATTTAAGAAGTGCTGGTTACGCCATACTCAATTACTCCAGAATCACGAATGATTTGTGCACAGTGATTCGGTTCGAAAAACCGTGCTGTTAATAAACAGCATTGCAAATAAAAAGAAGATGTGTAAGGTGCGCCGTACTCACTTTGCTCCAGAATCACGAACGATTTGCGCAAAGTGATTCGGTTCGACAAACCGTGCAATGAATAAACAGCATTATAAATAAAAAGAAGATGTGTAAGGTGCGCCATACTCACTTTGCTCCAGAATCACGAACGATTTGCGCAAAGTGATTCGGTTCGACAAACCGTGCAATGAATAAACAGAATTATAAATAAAAAGAAGATGTGTAAGGTGCGCCATATATACTCACTTTGCTCCAGAATCACGAACGATTTGCGCAAAGTGATTCGGTTCGACAAACCGTGCAATGAATAAACAGAATTATAAATAAAAAGAAGATGTGTAAGGTGCGCCGTACTCACTTTGCTCCAGAATCACGAACGATTTGCGCAAAGTGATTCGGTTCGACAAACCGTGCAGCGAATAAACAGCAATATAAATAAAAAGAAGATGTGTAAGGTGCGCCATATATACTCACTTTGCTCCAGAATCACGAACGATTTGCGCAAAGTGCATCGGTTCGACAAACCGTGCAATGAATAAACAGCATTATAAATAAAAAGAAGATGTGTAAGGTGCGCCGTACTCACTTTGCTCCAGAATCACGAACGATTTGCGCAAAGTGATTCGGTTCGACAAACCGTGCAGCGAATAAACAGCAATATAAATAAAAAGAAGATGTGTAAGGTGCGCCATACTCACTTTGCTCCAGAATCACGAACAATTTGTGCAAAGCGATTCGGGTCGAAAAATCGTGCCGTGAATTCGCTGGCAAATTCGGAGTATTGAAAGCCTGGACGATAATGCTTGTTCATGAATTCGACAATGTCTTTCTCTTTCGAAACCTTCCAGAAGTACCAAAACCATGCTCGCAATCCCAAATAGCTGTAGACTCCCCAGTGCATAAAAATACCCAGTTTACCCTCGTCGTACCACGAAGGTAGGGGTCTACTGTCCAACGACTGCCAGTTTGGCTCATAATTATTCGATCGGGAGGACGTGGCGCCAGGTGACACCAAAAATACTAGCACTAAGATATATCCGTATGTAAAGAAATGTCTGAACATTTTGTTGTAAAACGGTACCGATTAATAAACTTAAAACATATTTTTAAAGTTATTGGATTACAACAATACATACAATTATGATATTTATGAAAGTATGCGACACTAATTCATGGCTCATATAACAACCGCGTAGCAAGCAGTGTTAGGGCAACGGATAGCTTTAAAGTCAAACGATAATATATTGGGCTGGGCAATGATCAATGGATGGCTGACCACAAGAAGCTTCTCGTAACGATGCGAATATAATATTTTTAAACATTTCGTCAGCATTTATTCGAAAATACGCCTGATTTGCGCATGAAGGCGTTGCACGGCATACAATGCACCGGCTAATTGGCCAAGCCAGACCATAATAAGACTGTATTATAATTAGTTCTTCGCGACGGCTGGCTATGCGGTCTTAACATCGCGCATATTAGTTTAATAATAAACATATATTATATAGTTAAATGTGACAAGATGGTACTAGACAGTACAAAATTCTTAAATGTTGGTTTTGGTGGTTATACATTTGTATACATAGATCAAAAGTGGTGGTTGACTAGTTTAATTCACCTGCAATTGGTGGTAAACATATAGATCCCGGCCGGCAGAGCGAAAGCCCGTACTGCTGTCCAACGGCCTTCGCCACGATTAACCGAAGGAAAGTGTTAATGGTCGGCAGATGGTCGTCGGCCACCCGTTGGCCTACTGCCTCGAAAATTGCTCAATCGTTGGTAACGTATAGACCCCGGTCGGTCTACCGAAAGCCCATACTGCTGTCCAACGGCCTTCGCCACGATTAACCGACGAAAAGTGTTAATGGTCGGCAGATGGTCGTCGGCCACCCGTTGGCCTACTGCCTCGAAAATTGCTCAATCGTTGGTAACGTATAGACCCCGGTCGGTCTACCGAAAGCCCATACTGCTGTCCAACTGCCTTCGCCACGATTAACCGAAGAAAAATGTTAATGGTCGGCAAATGGTCGTCGGCCACCCGTTGGCCTACTGCCTCGAAAATTGCTCAATCGGTAACGTATAGACCCCGGTCGGTCTACCGAAAGCCCATACTGCTGTCCAACATCCTTCGCGACGATTAACCGAAAAAAATGTTAATGGTCGGCAGATGGTCGTCGGCCAACCGGTGGCCTACTGCCTCGAAAATTGCTCAATCGTTGGTAACGTGTAGACCCCGGTCGGTCTGCCGAAAGCCCATACTGCTGTCCAACATCCTTCGCGACGATTAACCGAAAAAATGTTAATGGTCGGCAGATGGTCGTCGGCCAACCGGTGGCCTACTGCGTCGAAAATTGCTCAATCGTTGGTAACGTATAGACCCCGGTCAGTCTACCGAAAGCCCATACTGCTGTCCAACGGCCTTCGCCACGATTAACCGAAGAAAAATGTTAATGGTCGGCAGATGGTCGTCGGCCATCCGTTGGCCTACTGCCTCGAAAATTGCTCAATCGTTGGTAACGTGTAGACCCCGGTCGGTCTACCGAAAGCCCATACTGCTGTCCAACGGCCTTCGCCACGATTAACCAAAGAAAAATGTTAATGGTGGGCAGATGGTCGTCGGCCACCCGTTGGCCTACTGCCTCGAAAATTGCTCAATCGTTGGTAACGTATAGACCCCGGTCGGTCTACCGAAAGCCCATACTGCTGTCCAACGGCCTTCGCCACGATTAACCAAGGAAAAATGTTAATGGTCGGCAGATGGTCGTCGGCCACCCGTTGGCCTACTGCCTCGAAAATTGCTCAATCGTTGGTAACGTATAGACCCCGGTCGGTCTACCGAAAGCCCATACTGCTGTCCAACGGCCTTCGCCACGATTAACCGAAGAAAAATGTTAATGGTCGGCAGATGGTCGTCGGCCACCCGTTGGCCTACTGCCTCGAAAATTGCTCAATCGTTGGTAACGTATAGACCCCGGTCGGTCTACCGAAAGCCCACACTGCTGTCCAACGGCCTTCGCCACGATTAACCGAAGAAAAATGTTAATGGTCGGCAGATGGTCGTCGCCCACTCGTTGGCCTACTGCCTCGAAAATTGCTCAATCGTTGGTAACGTATAGACCCTGGTCGGTCTACCAAAAGCCCATACTGCTGTCCAACGGCCTTCGCCACGATTTACCGAAGAAAAATGTTAATGGTCGGCAGATGGTCGTCGGCCAACCGGTGGCCTACTGCGTTGAAAATTGCTCAATCGTTGGCAACGTATAGGCCCCGGTCGGTCTACCGAAAGCCCATACTGCTGTCCGACGGCCTTCGCGACGATTAACGGAAGAAAAATGTTAATGGTCTGCAGATGGTCGTCGGCCACCCGTTGGCCTACTGCCTCGAAAATTGCTCAATCGTTGGTAACGTATAGACCCCGGTCGGTCTACCGAAAGCCCATACTGCTGTCCAACGGCCTTCGCCACGATTAACCAAAGAAAAATGTTAATGGTCGGCAGATGGTCGTCGGCCATCCGTTGGCCTACTGCCTCGAAAATTGCTCAATCGTTGGTAACGTGTAGACCCCGGTCGGTCTACCGAAAGCCCATACTGCTGTCCGACGACCTTCGCGACGATCAACGGAAGAAAAATGTTAATGGTCTGCAGATGGTCGTCGGCCACCCGTTGGCCTACTGCCTCGAAAATTGCTCAATCGTTGGTAACGTATAGACCCCGGTCGGTCTACCGAAAGCCCATACTGCTGTCCAACGGCCTTCGCCACGATTAACCAAAGAAAAATGTTAATGGTCGGCACATGGTCGTCGGCCACCCGTTGGCCTACTGCCTCGAAAATTGCTCAATCGTTGGTAACGTATAGACCCCGGTCGGTCTACCGAAAGCCCATACTGCTGTCCAACGGCCTTCGCCACGATTAACCGAAGAAAAATGTTAATGGTCGGCAGATGGTCGTCGGCCACCCGTTGGCCTACTGCCTCGAAAATTGCTCAATCGTTGGTAACGTATAGACCCCGGTCGGTCTACCGAAAGCCCACACTGCTGTCCAACGGCCTTCGCCACGATTAACCGAAGAAAAATGTTAATGGTCGGCAGATGGTCGTCGCCCAACCGTTGGCCTACTGCCTCGAAAATTGCTCAATCGTTGGTAACGTATAGACCCCGGTCGGTCTACCAAAAACCCATACTGCTGTCCAACGGCCTTCGCCACGATTTACCGAAGAAAAATGTTAATGGTCTGCAGATGGTCGTCGGCCACCCGTTGGCCTACTGCCTCGAAAATTGCTCAATCGTTGGTAACGTATAGACCCTGGGCGGTCTACCGAAAGCCCATACTGCTGTCCACCGGCCTTCGCCACGATTAACCGAAAAAATGTTAATGGTCGGCAGATGGTCGTCGGCCACTCGTTGGCTTACTGCCTCGAAAATTGCTCAATCGTTGGTAACGTATAGACCCGGTTGGTCTACCGAAAGCCCATACTGCTGTCCAGCGGCCTTCCAGACGATTAACGGAAGAAAAATGTTAATGGTCGGCAGATGGTCGTTGGCCACTCGTTTTCCCGCGGCCTCTAAAACTGCTGATCGGCCGGACGTCGGCCGGCCCCCCGGAAAATTGTTGTGTTCCTTGCCCTATTCTAGTAGTACAGTTTCAGCACATTGCAAATATGTTCGCCATCTCCTTGATACAGGTAACTAAATATACATTAACGGTACTAAATTAAACAAACATTTCAAATTAATTAGGAAACAAAGCATATGAAAATTTTGAGGGTTAAATGCTTTAATCGCAGAAAAGGCAAAACACAGGCCAGCATTGTCAAGGTATACATTGAGCTTTCAACTTGGGGTATGTATTTTCATTAACGGTAATAAATTAAACAAACATTTCAAATTAATTAGGAAACAAAGCATATGAAAATTTTGAGGGTTAAATACTTTAATCGCAGAAAAGGCAAAACACAGCCCAGCATTGTCAAGGTATACATTGAGCTTGCAACTTGGGGTATGTATTTTTTGTCATTTTCTTGATGCATGCATATAGATCGTGATAGTGAAAACAAACGGAGAGTTCAACTGTAGGCGAAACCAAAACATATTGAAATTTTTATGGGCTCAAAACTTTAATCGCAGATCGATCAAGAGACACAAAATGTAACGATAGTTTATATCAAATTGCCCACCTAACCAATTTAGTGCCACATATTTTAGAATGACTACAACTGACATTATAACAAACTCAACTGCGAGGCAACGCCGTAAAGTTGTGTTATTAACTTGCAATTTTAATGCGGCTAGCATAAAAAAATGAAAAACATTCTAAGCTGAAATATAATGCAAACTCGAACAAGGCGAACAAGAGCTCTAATGCGGCGTTCACGTTATAATGTCCCCGCTGTTTGGAACTTTGGGCCCCCTGTAGTCGCCGCCTTACCGTATAGACAGTCAGGGTGACACCCATACTGTAAATCAATTAGCGAGGGTGTACGGCACACCCTTAGCTACTACATTTTTTCTAGACAGTGCCGTACACACCCTTAGCTACCAATTTGGCGCGAATTAACTATAACGGACACCGTCTGTATCTAATGTGGTTTATTAGTCAACTGTCCAGTGGAGTTTCTCCTAAATTCTCGATATTTGTATCTAGCCCATATGAACATTGCTCAAATAATTCTGAACACTGTCAATAAAACTGCCAGAAGACACGGTGTGCCTGACACTGTCAGGAAGTGGTAATACGAATTAGCTACCGTTGAAAAAATTTATTAAAAACATGTGGGTGTCTAAGACACCCTGTTGTCAACAGTGTGTATGACACTGTGTGGGGTACATAGGTTCCAAACGTTGGGGACATTATAACGTGAACGCCGCATAACTGTAGCAATGTTTATTAGGGTCTTTTCGGTTACCCCCAGCCCGAATTTGGTCAGTTTTGAAGATAGAGAGCTGATATCGGTATCAATCGATTCAGCTCGATAAGGCGATTAAGAAAATGCTCATTTTACCCACATCCCTGAAATTTTTTCGATTTTTTGAGGTCTCCCTTTGAGAACCTATTTTTTTTGAATATGGTAATGTTGGGCGCTGTTCGACTCGGCTTGATGATAGAAATCTATTGTTGTGTAGTTTATTGAAATTTACGCTATCGTTAGAAAGTTATGAGGGCCAACGTGACACTGAAGGGCGGTACGTTATAACGTTAGAAAAAACAGCTTAGAGCTTAGGCTTAGTGTATGTCTAATATAAAAACCTTATCTTAGGCTAAGACTAAGACTTAGGCTTAGTATATCAAGAACGGCATGGTCTGCATTTTATTTTCGCCCCTCAGGGTTACTTGGTGGCGTTTTTAACGGTGGCGTTAATTTCAATAAAAAGCACACCAATAGATTTCTCACATCAAGCCGAGTCGAATGATACCCAACATGACCATATTCCAAAAAAAGAAATTTTTGAGTTCCCCAGGGGGGACCACTGGGACCCCAAAAAATTTCAAAAAAATTTGTCAGGGATGTGGCTAAAATGAAAATTTTCTGAACCGCCTCATTGAGCTGAGTCGATTGATACCAAAATCAGCTTTGTAGCTTCAAAATTGACCAAATTCGGGCTGGGGGATAACCGAAAATTCGCAACATTTATTTGGAAGAGTTGGAAACTTTCTTCTGCCTGTGCATTTCAGAAAGTAGTGTAACGTTCAGAAATAGTTTCCGATCATGTCATAAACTTAACTTTTTAGAGTCATATTATTAAAACAATTCATATCTATAGGGCCAAGTTGAAGCTGTGGGTCATTATGTCCGAGTAGACAGGGTGAGCTGTCTTCCTGAAGGGGATTTTGAAAATGGAAAAGGTGGTTTTTCGAGAAAATAATTAAACCGTTTCTGTCAATCTGAAATACCACACGACAACTTCTTTTGCAATTACAATTGGGCTAATGGTTTTATATCAGATAGTTTCAGTTGATGAATATAAAATTTGTTTTTCACTTTTAATTATGCAAATTATTAAAATTTATCATACCCTAAATCATAGCAGTCCAAAGACCGTCGATTCAGAGGATAAATTGTCCCTACTTTAACCCCAGTGTGAAACACCAATACAGGTATGAATAGGTCATTAGCTGCGATAGTAACGATGTGTTTGTTTGCCAATAGAAACGTTAAACCGATGGTTGAAAATGTTACTAATTTTCACAATAGGTTTAAAATCAAACTTTAAAACTAAAATCATTTTCTATCAATAATAAATTTCAAAATGGAAATACATTCTAAATCAGCCTGCGTGCATTGCGTACGCACGGAGTCAATAATTAATTGCACCGATAATTATGATTATTGTTAAAAATATTACAAAGCGAAAATAGGGAAAATTATTGCTCAAATGGCACTAAAGAGGTAGGAAGAAGTATAAGAAGCAATAAACGACACTGCTAATTTTTTTATGACACTATTATAGCTAATAAAGAAATCCTTCCTTTAACATGGTAGACTTTTCATGTTTCCGCAGTGTAGGATAATAGTTTAATAAATCTTCGAATAGTTTCTGCGATACTCAATCCTCTAAACAACTATATTACATTGTCAATGCCTATTACTGGAATCGCGATGCTTTTACATTGCACGAAATGAATGACACGACACATAATTAACACTAGTATTTCGAAAGCAATTGAGAACAGAGCTAAAATATTTCAAACTTACTGGTGTTTGTGTGCAATTTAAAATGTGTTATGTGAAAGTGGTCCGACACTAAGGACCACACGAAGCAGCCCTATAATGATACAACAACAACATCATGGAGCGGCAACAACGGGTCTCCGGCTGGAAAAGTGGTCCGACAATAAAGACCACACACAGCCCTATAATGATACAGCAACAACATCATGGAGCGGCAACAACGGATTACCGGCGAAATTGGTCCGACAATAAAGACCACACACAGCCCTATAATGATACAGCAACAACATCATGGAGCGGCAACAACGGGTCTCTGGCTGGAAAAGTGGTCCGACAATAAAGACCACACACATCCCTATAATGATACAGCAACAACATCATGGAGCGGCAACAACGGGTCTCCGGCAGAAATAATTGCCCGACAATAAAGACCACACACAGCCCTATAATGATACAGCAACAACATCATGGAGCGGCAACAACGGGTCTCCGGCAGGAAAAGTGGTCCGACAATAAAGACCACACACAGCCCTATAATGATACAGCAACAACATCATGGAGCGGCAACAACGGGTCTCCGGCAGGAAAAGTGGTCCGACAATAAAGACCACACACAGCCCTATAATGATACAGCAACAACATCATCAGACAGCAACAACGGGTCTCTGGCTGGAAAAGTGGTCCGACAATAAAGACCACACACATCCCTATAATGATACAGCAACAACATCATGGAGCGGCAACAACGGGTCTCCGGCAGGAAAAGTGGTCCGACAATAAAGACCACACACAGCCCTATAATGATACAGCAACAACATCATGGAGCGGCAACAACGGGTCTCTGGCTGGAAAAGTGGTCCGACAATAAAGACCACACACATCCCTATAATGATACAGCAACAACATCATGGAGCGGCAACAACTGGTCTCCGGCAGGAAAAGTGGTCCGACAATAAAGACCACACACAGCCCTATAATGATACAGCAACAACATCATGGAGCGGCAACAACGGGTCTCCGGCTGGAAAAACAACGTATTCAGCGTGCTTGAAATCCTATTTATAATAGAATGTTTTGTCGCTCACATACCGCAACAACATGCCACAAAAACAAAAATGTTCTGTGACAATAGGTCAGAGGACCCTAAAACAAACATCCCATATCTCCAGGAACGTCATCATACAGCAATCATAGGTCTCTGACGACAATACCGTTTCATCCTGCTCGAAAACCTATATGCGGATGATACATCCTCAATGTGTGCGGTACCAGGAGGATTTCGAGTCAACGAGGGGGGTGGCATTGGGCCTTCCAAAAGGGATAAGCCTGTTGGAGGGCAAAGAAGTGGTGCGCCCCTTGCCCCTATGAGCATGTATGATGAGGATCACGTGACGCACATAACCCGCAATAGCATGTCACAAAGCAAAACATGGTGTTATGTGATAATGGGACAACATACCCTATTTGGACCTATAACGACTCAAGGAATCACTTGATAAAAGAATGGTGTACGGCAAAGTTGTAGGGCTTGATGAGCTAATTTCGGAAAGTAGTTTCCGTTTTCCGAAGCATCTATCTCGAGATATAGGTCACGAAAAATGAATACCCGACCGGCCAAATTTTTCAATAAGCTTGACCATTGAGCCATTTTGGGGCCCATTTTGACCCGAAACACGTGGTTTGTGGGTGTAGCGCCTTTATTTAGATACGTATATTAAAACGTAATGTTCTTGGACTAAATAGTCTCTGACTTAAGTTATGGGGACTCAGCAGAACGCGTCGTGACATAAGCCCAGTCCGGCTCGACACTCGATGACAAATTCATAGTCTAGCTAGGCTATTCAAAATTTTAATAGTCGAGCTGGACTGTATGCGTGACATAGTAACTAGCCCATTTGAACGCGTGACATAATTAGGACTATGCGCACGCATCTTATTGTAAATGATGCATAAGGTGAATTTATATTTGGGTGTTCGTGAAATATCCGGCAAGTTTTCAGAAATCGTAGCTTATGACGTAGCTTCTGACCTATATATTCTAAAAATGCTAAAAATTTATTCTGACCTATCTGTTTAGCATATGCTAAAAAACTTTACTCGTTGCGGCATATGCGGCCAATCCCTTTGCACAATGATTAATATTCGGTGAATTCTGAATAGGTGTCAGCAGTGATTATTAAACTGATTATTAATCTAAACCGGAACTGTGAAAGAACTGACATGTCAAGGGTAACGGTTTCCCCAGAGGACAATATGCGGCGTTCACGTTATAATGTCCCCGCTGCTCGAATCTTTTGTCCCCTGTATTCGTGACTCTACCGCATAGACAGACTGATTTACACCCATACCGTACATCAATATCCGAGGGCACATGACATAACCCTAGCTGCTACATTTTGTTTCGTACGTATCCATAGCTACCAATTTCCACTAAACCAATTAACAGTAATGGACACCGTCTGTAGCTAATGAAGTGTATAGTTCGCGTGCTGTGTAGTTTCTTGAAATCTCGATATTTCTCAAAGAGTTTATGACGCACACCGTCGATAAAATTACAAACAAGGCACTGCATGGGCGTAGCCAACGGGTCACGGAGGGGCCGTGACCCCCCTTCCGTGTGGTACAGCCCTGCCCCTGGGTCAGACTCAAAAATATATATTTTTATAATTTTGATAACATTCAAGTTGCGCGGACCGGCTAAAATGGTTAAAAGGAGACTATTGATGAGGCAAGGGCACCATCTGACTGTACTAAAGCTCTGCCTACTTACGCTTGAATGTAAATTGTACGTGTCTCGAGCTAATTCATTTGTGCCCGTAACACTTCTTGTTGCATTCTGATACTTACCATATTACCCACTATTTACATTTCTGCTACAAATTATTCACAAATGCTACTGAAAAAAAGCGTCTTAAATGGTGCACCCCCAGAAAAGTTTCGTGCTGCCCCCCCCCTCACAAGAGCTGTAGACACTGTGTGCTTTTACACGGCTGAAAAGTGGCAGTACACGGAGCCAGATACCATAAAAAATAAGCAAAAAACATTGGGTGTCTAAGACAGCCAGTTGTCGACAGTGAGCCTGACACTGTGTGGGGAACATAAGTTCCAAACGTTGGGGACATTATAACGTGAATGTCGCATTACTCACATGCACTCTTTAGCTGCTGTGAAATAAAGATGGAAATCGTGTCGGCGCAGTGCGGATCAGATCAGGTCGGTTTGAGGTGCGACCCCGCGGGTCGCGTCGGGTCAAATCGGGTTGGGCCACAGGACAGGAAAATATAATACTCAGAAGTGCAATGCTAACGGTGAAGTTTGCAATTCTCAGCGCAACGAATTGCAGATGGTTGGAAGATCCTACCAGCTTAAGCACATTAAGTAAAATATGCAAATGTACCTATGTGTATATATGCAGATATTTTTATCGTTAGGTAATAAACAAAACATTACATTTATGTACGTACATAATATTTAAAACAATGTTGACTGTTTTGTTTTGACACACTTTAAAATTTGTTTTTAATTTGCGGTAAGTTCAAGGGTAGTTGTGATATCGCCGCCAAGTCGTTTCTGTATGAACTGTCCTTCCGCATTGATAACCATGTAAAATATCGACAATTATCTATATTCTATATCATTAATTCCTAGTTGGATTATAAAGGAAACAATTTCGACATGGCGAGGGTTGCGAAGTGTCCGATAACCCAAAAATAGTTATTACTGTCAGCAGAAAAAAATAGGCGGAGCGATGAAACAACCTATGTAATGAAGACTTCCATTGAACCATGCTTGTCTTAGATTTTATAATAAAACACATTATATTTTATTTTAAAAAGAAACAAAGTCGGGTCGGGTTGACACTGTTGTCGGGTCGCGTCGGGTTGGAAAGCTCGACCCGAATTCCATCTTTATTTTGAAGTTGTTAATTTGTGATCGATGCCAATGTGCAAATATTACAAACATGGAGACGATATATGTTGAAAGCCATCACTGACTGCTATGTAGTAGTCAACACTGATAAAGTTACATGATAAATGTCGTAGACTAAATATTTTCACTTTACTAAAAAAAGATATAGCGCAATGGCACGTTATAACGGGAAAGTCTAATGTGTAAGGTTCATCTAACGGTGAGGTAGATTACGCATAAAAGGTTTAGCTTTCAAATTTAAACTACTATGTCCATTTACGGCACAATTAGACCGCTTAAATCACGGAGTTCGAATATATAGTTTTACGACTTAGCGCAAGTAGCCTAAATAATTTTTATATGAGTACCAAAGCTCAACCCAGCAAT
>JASANE010002181.1:0-15800 GCA_030248225.1 Trileptium ribeirensis
TTACCCGGTTGCATAAACTTTCAGATTCATCTGCGCATAAAAAACAGAACTGTAATTGATTGGATTTTAAAACCATAGTATGGAATATAGTGCATATTGTGCGAATCATAAAATATTTTAGTATGAAACACAATACTTGCATTGTATGAATTAAAATCTACAGGTTGTATCAAACAAAGCATAAACAATGTATAAATTTGAATACATATTTATATGCAAAACATCATATGTGTTGTATAAATATTTATTTGTATTTGTAAATATTAAATGAAATATATTTAATGTAATATTTATTAATCTTTAAACATATTAGGAATTTTTATATTAATATTTAATGTTATGATAATTTACTATTGCTATATAAAAATTCGAATGAATTATGTACTACAAGTCTTGAATGTATCATCTGCATTTTCATACAAATTATGTGTATTAATAATCATAAATTTGTTATATGCCATTTAATTAAAAGACAGTAGCACGCTCGGTCCTGTAGCAAGCACCGCGTTTAAAAGAGATTCCTGAGTACAAAGGTATCTACATACGTCGGTCAATGTCGACAGAGGAGCGAAATCAACTTTCTGACGTTTACAAGCTTATGAGCTGAACATGAACGCCGGCAAAAACCCGAACAACCGGGACATATTCGTCATTGTGAATGAGAAATTGGTTCTTTATAAAGACTGCACTTCGCTAATGGCAGACTTGTGGGTGGTAAGCGTTGCAATGTGGATTATGGATATATTACGCATAATGGTAAAGTTACATTACCGGCAAACTAGAGCAGGGGGTAAATGCGCATGTATTCGGTCTATTGAGTGTAAGTTTATTAATGCATGGAGTTTGCGTTACAAAATTCCTGAGCTTGAATCTATTTTGCACAGCAAATTATTCCAACTTTTAGCTATTTGTGAAACATGGCTTAGTAACGAATTCCCCACTTCATTATTTGACTATGGAAATTAAACAGTTTATCGTAAAGACAGAATCGAAGGCAGAGTAGCTTTTTTCGTTCACAAACACATAACGCATACCATCGTCAGTTTTTCAGAGCCAGAATTTGACTAGCTGGAAACTATAGCACTTGATATTTTTGTTCCTACTAATCATAGAGTGGCATGTGTATACAGGCCGCCGCAATGCGACGCTGCACATATGGCGTGTTTGCGTAGCTACCTGAAACCTCTGTGTGAGCTTACTTGTCCTGTTACTATACTAAGTGATTTTAATTTACCCGATATTAACTGGACAGAATATTCTTGGCCCAGAACTTCTATTAACACTCGCTTTATGGACAACATCCAAGAACTAGGCTTACATTAGATGGTATCATTTCCCACACGAATGGGGAATTGCATTGATCCGGTGTTGACAACGTCACCATTGAATGTGTCAAGCATAACTAGAGGTCTGACCATGCATCGGTTCATTTTCATCTATCAGGATTTATTAACAGTGATACAGCGAGTCATCCTGTGTTTGTTTGCGATTTTTAGAACGCTAATTTTCAAAGCCTAAATAACTATTTGTTTTCAGTTAATAGGGGCATTGTTTTGAACTGTTTATTTAGAGTAGAGGAGAAGTGGAACATATTTACACAAGTTCCAAACGAAGCTGTTGAAAAATTCGCACCTAAACTAAAAGTAGACTCCAAAAAGGTAGTTTTAGATACCCTCATTTCATTAGGAAACGGCTCAAAAGAAAAGCAAAACTATGGAGGATAAGCAAACTAACCTCAAATTTCGATGAATACAACAAACTTAGTTTAAAATGCTCTAAGGCCATTGCTTGTCTCAAACGGGCCCTAGAAACAAACGTTATTAACAGTGGGAGTCGTAATGATCTTTTTAGATTAATTTAGATTTTACGTTAGAAAGAGATTGTACTCCAAATCAGGTAATGGTGCTTTGCTTGCATCAAACGGTGGATTAGTTACTGGCGACAAAACTCGCACTGATAGTTTGGCGAGCGCTTTTGCTTCAGTTTTTGTTGATGTGACTCCGAACAGTATCCAACAGATTAAATCACTATTGCTTCTGATAATAACTTGTCTTGGGTTACCTTTTCTTCACAAATTGTTCATAAATTTACGGGGGGTTTTGAAATCAAAACATAGCCATTCTCCCGACTGCTGTACACAATACTAAAAACGCAGGGATTCGATTTTTTCCGTCTTGCCAATATTTTCGAGCAATCCTTTGTAAATGCCCGCCAAGAAGCTGGCTATATGCTGACATAGTTCCATTATACAAAAAAGGCGATTCATCTCTTGCGTTAAATTATAGACCTACTTATCATTACTTTCTAACTGTTGTAAAATCATGGAGTCTATTATTAATAATCGTGTACAGTCTTATTTGCGTTGCAATAATATAATTAATCCAAATCAACATGGTTTTGTGTCAAAGAAATCAACATGTAACCAGCTGCTTGAATCTGTTAATGATTGGTCAAATGCATTAGACAATAGAAAATCAGTTGATATTGCGGACATTTATTTTGCAAAAGCGTTTGATACCGTTTCGCGGTGAAACTGTATCACAAAATGTCATGTATAGGCATTACTGGCGCCCACTTGTTATGCTATTACTGCTTTTCTAAGCGGAAGGTCGTTCAGGGTTAAATTGAATAATACATATTCAAATTCACAAAAGGTTCTATCTGGAGTGCCTCAAATCAACGTCCTGGGGGCTACTTTGTTTCTGATATATAAATGATATTGCTTGTTGCTTAAATAATGTCAAGTATAAATTTTTTGCCGACGACGTTAAGTTATATGTTAATACGGCAAACTGCAACGATGACAGTGCTCCGACTCATTTTCAGAACGCACTTATCTGCTTGAAACAATGGGCAAAATCCTGGCAACATTCTATTTCAGTCTGGAAATGCAATATTTTACACTTGAGCAAAAACAACCTCAAATTTCAATATAGTTTGCAAGGGAATCTAATTCCCTGTGTTTCCGCATGCAAAGATCTAGGCATAATAATTAGTTCCGACCTCAGATATGTATCGCACTGCGATGTCATCGTTGCAAAAGCATACCGTGTAATTAATATGTTGTTTAACTGCTTCATTCACTGTAACTCAGAGGCATTAATACTGTCGTTTTTATCGTATGTTCGACCAATATTGGAATATTCTAGCCAAGTTTGGTCACCGTGTTGTTTGTTCGAAATAGATACGTTGGAGAAAGTGCAAAGGTATTTCACCAGAAGGCTAGCCATACGGCTTGGTATCTTCAATATGTCGTATAAGTAATGGCTAACATACTTCAAGTTAGAACCTCTAGAACAACGTCATTTAAAACATGACCTCATTCTAGTTTTCAAAAGTCTTAATAATGAAATTGATAGCTGTCATAGCTTTTCGATATATCTCACAACACGAATGCGCGAGGTCACGGAAGAAAACTAATAAAACCAAAGTTTCATTCAAACTGTTATAAACATAGCTTCGCGGTGAGAACTATCGATATGTGGAATAAATTATCTAGATTTGTTTGCTGCGAACCTCTCGTAGGATCATCCGACTGCAGAAAATTCAAAATACTTTTAAACAAGCTTAACTTGAGTCAGTTTTACAGTAAAATAGAAACCTTTTTAATAATTATTTGAAATGCTATTCACTTCCATAACAAATATTAATCTTGCGCTCTTTCTTTTCACCGAATGTAAATGGACTTGTTCTTTTTCGGTTGAATTATATGTTTATTAACTTGTCTTTTATTTAAAATTTACTTATGCGTTCATTTTATGATTAGATTTTGTAACCGGTAAACCCGAAGTCGGTAAGCCATTGCCTAAGTTTCGAGCTCGCAATGATGGCCTTAACGCCTGATGGAAAACTCGTTACGCTGATTTTCCGGATATCGGTATGATATTTGTTCATAAATTTCTTTTGTTGTTTTTGTCGTTGTATCTTATGCATCATTTACAATAAGATGCGTACGCATGGTCCTAATTATGTCACGCGTTCAAATGGGCTAGCTACTATGTCACGCATATAGTCCAGCTCCACTATTTAAATTTTGAACAGCCTAGCTAGACAATGCATTTGTCATCGAGAGTCGAGCCGGACTGTTCTTTTTTCACGAGGCATTCAGCTGAGCCTTATAACTTAAGCCAGAGACTATTTTGCCCGCGAATATTACGTTTTACTATACGTATGTAAATAATGTTCCAAAACTGGCTACAGCGTAAAACGTTAGTTGTATATACTAAAACAAAAATATAACCTAGAATTTGTGCGAAAATACTATAGAACAAAATGCTATTACACTAAGCACATTACTAAATAAAATATCTCAAGCCATAGTTCAGCCAGAAGCTCGTTTGACACGCAGAGCCTAGCTAGGCTCCCTGTTTGTCACATTAAGACTAGCTAAGCTTCAAAAATGTACCATAGTAGTCCAGCCAAGTTATAGTTAACCAGACGCTCGTTTGACACGCAGAGCCTAGCTAAGCTCCCTGTTTGTCACATTAAGACTAGCTAAGCTATAAAAATGTACCATAGTAGTCCAGCCAAGCTATAGTTAACCTGAACTAGTTGAGTTGGACACGTGACATAATTTGGCCCTGGCGCACGCATCTTATCGTAAATGATGCATTAATCATAAATTATGTTATAAATCGACACAAAGAGTATTGACATAAAAGGTGTAAAAGGTACGTCTGTTTAAGGGGGATGACCTAGACGATTGGCGGGGAGTGAGGTCTTTGGATAGTGGGAGGGAGAGCCCACTTGATACGAAGGGTAGACCTGACTCCTTCCGCTACTTATTATACATTACACATATATTTTATTGTAGATGCTGCAGTCATACTAAAACCTATTGTGAGTGCAAATTTGATCACGATAGAACAAAGTTTGCATCAAATGAAAGTTTCTAGTGCGGAGTATTATTCGTCCCCTATAAAGGTGAGTGCCGTAACTTCTTTAGAAGGAATTTGTTTAGTATTCCTAATGAACGATTACAGAATTGTCGCCTCTAAAAAATAGACGAAAGAGCTGTCAATTTTAAAGTAGTGATTAATAATAAATATGAAATTGCCAGTCAGCTAATGTCATTTAATTCGATTCAAGTCGTTGCTTTAAAGAAGCAGGTATTTTGTCTACGCTAACGGCTAAACAATCAGTTACCAAAATGTTACTAAACATTGAAAGGCGAATTTTGTTTTAGTTGAAAGCTTGCTACTGCTTCGGAAAATATACAAATGTATGTAGCCCATGCTGAAGAGTCGAAAATGTATGTCGAATGAAAGAATTAAAGATAAAGATTAAAGAAATTTCAGCAATTTTGTTATAGGTCTACACGTATTAAGTATTATGATAAAATCTTATACTTAGAAGTCAGTTTGGACATGGGCCATATATTTTCAACAGGAGAAATGGTACTCATCATCCTGAGGCTCAGACCCACGCTCTCAGAGCGAGCGGCGATCGTCTTGACAGGTATTCCGACACCCGCCCCGTATGGCTCCGTACATCACGTCAGCGCCGAAAGTGCTTGGAAAAATTGGGTAAAATACAAGAACAATTGGTAAAAAGATTGCAGGAAATGGGTATAAACAAGGAGAATATTGGCAAAAATCGGGCTAACATTGGTGTGTATCGGAGGAAAATTGGCAAATATACACAAAATTTTGAGTCACAAAAAATTCGACTCAGCTTCAGACCAGGCCTTCGGCCTTCACTCCACATAGCAAACGCTGTCACCGTCGGGACCACGCACCTCGTACATGTGTTACCTGGCTTAGGCTTACTCCTGGGCTAATGATTTGCTGCATCGCCGACTACAATGATATATGCCGTTACCTTAGACTTAACCTACGCTAAACTCAGATAAATTTAAACCCTCACACTGGCTAAGAAAAAATATGCTCATACTATATATTTTAATTTATTTTGGACAGCCTATTTCAGAAATGCCGTTGAGCCGTCTTTTAAAGACAAGCCATATTAAGCAACATTTGGCAAATGAAAATGTCGCAGCTGGTGTCAAACAAAGCTGTATTCTACGGTTGGGTTGTCAGCTTAATTATATCAAGTGTAGAATATCTATGTTTTTGTTGAACCTAATAAAAGAAAACAAAATCTTTCGGTAAATTATGATTAAATTGTTGATGATGCGTTACCCATTTTGCTTTTGGGACTACTATACAATATTCCTGTCATTATTATCATTGCTATTATATTATCCTTTATTACACCATGTTATAAGCCTTTTTATGCAAAAACATAAAAATGCGACCAAAAGGATATTAACATTTCTATATATATTTAAAATAGAAAATATATGCAATTGCATCAAATATTGAACCTGAAAATGAGCAGCAATTAAGTACACGACAAATTATATATACATATAAAGATAAGCATAGCACACTTTAAACAAGTTGCGGCAAACAACAACGAACAAAGACGTGTGATCAAGGTACCCTGCAGCCAGACAGAATCAAATATTCAGGTAATATACGGCAACAGCATGAAACCGTTTCCAATTATTTTATTACCGGGAGCGGGCTGATCTCTCATAACGTTTCATAGGCATTCGACAAACAGACTGAGAATTGCTTCCTGTTTCGAAAACGAAGCCTCTGCACACGTTCGGAAAAAGCTTCGTCCATTTTACAGCTGGCTACCCAAAAATTAGACGCTTATTATCTAGCCAAAAGAGAACATGAGACCCGTGGGCTAACGAATATGTTTACTTCATGATTATAAAACAATCGTCATGCAACACTGCGCGACATCGTCATACGGATACAAATGTCCATTATTAATAAGCTAATGTTGATTGAACTTTGTTTTGAAACAGATCGCATCACATGCCATACATGTTTAGAACGTTAAAAATACCAAAATTACCTATTTAAAAACAAAAGTGTTGCAAAGCAGTTGTAATGCTGCAGTTGCTCCAACAAAACTAAACAGATACTGTGTGTGCTGCAATTGAAATGCATTTATGTATCGTGTCAAGTACTGATTGCAGTTTAGACTTATTCAATATTACGGAGATTAATCCAACAAGAAGGCTAAAGGCGTGTTCACACGCTCAAACTTTTTGCTCAAAGGAAAATTGTGTTATTTCTAAATTTGAGATAAAAATTTGAGGTCAAACTTTTTCATGTAACACATCCGGTCTATGACTTACTAAATGAATATACATAAAAAGTTTGAAGAGGTTCACACGTTCAAAGTTACAAAAATTGCAAAAAAGATGCTTTCAAATTTTGTTCAAAAACTGATCAAACTTGATAAAAATTTCTGCTCAAATGTTGAGCAAAAAGTTTGATCGTATGAACATGCGTTAAGACCCGTCTTTTTGTTTTATACCAAATTTTGCAAACTTTCTTTATCCATGTTGAAATGGTCATGCTGTCACGCGTACCTGTGCAACGCCGCCTTGTATTATTTTTAAAAAGCTACGTACTCATATTAAATGTCACAAACAAAATTTATAATGATGGTGCAGAAACGTATTCAAAAAGATTATCACTACTAGGTTACAACCACTCTAGTAATAACTACTATGTTTCACATCACAATATTGTAAGCTACGTACTCATATTAAATGTCAAAAACAAAATTTATAATGATGGTGCAGAAACGTATTCAAAAAGATTATCACTACTAGGTTACAACCACTCTAGTAATAACTACTATGTTTCACATCACAATATTGTAAGCTACGTACTCATATTAAATGTCAAAAACAAAATTTATAATGATGGTGCAGAAACGTATTCAAAAAGTTTATCACTAGTATGTTACAACCACTCTAGTAATAACTACTATGTTTAACATCACAATATTGTAAGCTACGTACTCATATTAAATGTCAAAAACAAAATTTATAATGATGGCGCAGAAATGTATTCAAAAAGTTTTTCACTAGTAGGTTACAACCACTCTAGTAATAACTACTATGTTGAACATTACAATATTGTTATCCAACAGACGATTTTTTCAGCTATATGAATGAAATTTACTGAACGTAACCACCATACTAAGCTCGGTCACTGAGAAGCTGTTTTGCTGGCGTTTTGTACACTTTGCATCCAGATTCAAATACGAACATTTTTTCGGTTTTATTAATATTGAAAAAAACAGGACGTCCTATGCTTTCATGTAATTCGTTCAGCTAAAACTGTTTTATGTAATTCGCCCTGCTTTTATTTCATTTTCAAAGCCCCAATGTTATTATTAAAAAATACTACTGGTGTTTGCTGTGAAGTAATATGTTATGAATTTTGCTTATTTTTGTATTGTCGCATCGCAGGTCCGGCGCCGTTTTGAAGAACGTTTTCACGACGTCTGAGACTAAAAATTACACCGTAATACGTTTATGCCAAATTGTCTTTCTAGTGGCATTTACGACATTGCCAGTATGGCTCAAGGTATAATTTACAGTTTGACCAAATCCGAAAGCAAAGTCATATCACAGCCAGACTGCTGTGGCAAAAATGTATTTGTGCCAGCGACTCTATTCATGTTATATGTTGCGTTATAAAATTTTGAACCGAGTCATCTTCCCAGTTATACTATGTTTTGGCGATAACACAACGATTCATACTAATTCTGTTATGATGTTATGCCAGCAACACTATTTATTAAATAATATGCTAGAATGAACTAGAAATTTGATTGAAATCGCAATGACTATACTACTGTCTAATACAAACTCGTGACTGATTAGTGCGATGGATGCTGCAAACATTCACACCACATGTACAATACATGGTCATGGGGAAAGAGGTGGGAATAACCCCCTGTGGCTCGAACACCTTCCTTTCGGGACCTCATCGATCCCCCTGGTAGGTAGCCGGATCCTGAGCTCCCGCCACCGCGCTGACTGCGCAACACATCTTGGCAAAATAGGCAAAATCCACAGAAAATATGCGAAAATTAAGAATAATTTTGAGTCCCAAATAACTTCGAAAGTCTATCTCCACCATGACTACCTCATCCCACTCCCTGCAGGCCGGCGAAGCCCTCACTCCTTCCTTCGCCGAGAACCAGCTATCCTCGTTTGAACACACAGCATGTATGGCATGTATCTATCACAGCTTCGCGTTACCCTAATAACTTACAAGCTGGAAGACAAAGTGCCAAAATACCTAGTTTGTAGATTTTGTGAGACATGATAAATTACTATCTAATAACTGATTTGTCTGTTCACTGTGAATGTGTATCTTATTCAGAAAATGTATAATTTTGGCTACAGCTATAAGAGATGATCCAGTCGCCAGGGAGTCGGTCGGCTTCTATAAATTCCCACAAATCAAGGAGTTAAATCCGCCTTTCCCTCGGAGATAGCAAATAATTTACGATCAAAATTTTTGATGACCACAAATTTTAATTCACTATATTGCTATCGTAAGAAGCATTGTGAACATGCGTCGTACATAGTATTTAAACGTCGGATCAGCTAAAAATGCTTTCTCTCCATCAAAATATGAACGATTTCCATTGCTTCAATAGATTTGTGGGCTTAGTTAGCCCTTTTCCAACCTTAAGGTAGAGTCATTCTTATGAACTGCCATGGTCAAACACATTATCCGCACATCATTGAAAACTGTCTCGTCTCACTCTATACACAGCTCTCGGGCGCTTCGCTTCCGACTTTGGGGTCATGTCCTAATAAGGATGCGATTCGTTAATTTTTGACAACCAAATACCGGTGGTAATAAATTTCATATCCGCGTAGTATTTATGCAGTTTTAACAAGTTTCGGATACAGCCCCAGGCAGAACATCTTGAACTGTTGGTGAAATACGAAATCTTGGAATAAGGCATATCTGTTTTACTAGAATTCTCCTTAAGTCGCATATAGTCCGGCTAAAAAACTTTGGGAGTTACAATTTATTTGGAACTATAATTATTATGATATTTTTCAACGAGATATCCGCTGTTCTGTTGGAATTCTTCAGATTTTATCTACTCTCCGAATGAAAAAGGAAGGTTTATGTTGAAAATAGGAAAATGATAATTGACTTCGAAGACAGGTTTGTGGTTTTATCGGTTATTCCTGTAAGCACTGTTCAACTATTATGTAATATTTATTTATTTTATCGTTGCATTTTTAATTTATTTCATCATTTGCAATTATTAATTAACTATTATCCATTATTTGCTACACAATTTAATTTAGGGAATTAAAAACTTCTAATTTAGTCGTGTATAGCGTCACTCTGTCACAGTTACAAACTTTCAGTTGTGATTCTCGCGATGAGTATAAGCGTTATAGAATGAGAAGTTGCAGCGTATGCGAAATAGACACCGATAAAAATATTCTAAAATTAGAACAAATTATTCTGGTGGATTGGTTACTGGATTTGTATCTATTAGGAATGCCGTACGGAATTAATAATTTTATGACGAAACTTATAATTTTAATCACACAAGTTACAAGATTTAGCACAAAATAACTTCATAAATTTTGACTCTGTTTTACACTCACCGATTCGAGACCAATAGCTACAAAACAGATTTTTGTCTTTACAGTTATTATTCACGCCGCTTTTATTTCTGTTGTCTTTTTTCTTTTTTAGTTTGTTGTTATCCTTTTTATTCGCGTGTTGACCAAACTTTGCGCGGCTATTTGTTTGGTTTTGACTTGATACTGACACTGAAATAAATACAAACGGGCAGATGTCAACAAACTGTAGTGTAGTCTCATTCCAAAAATCAAATTCCTTCCTTTGCCGTGATTAACCGCGGGAGAAGCGGGTGTGTGTTCGAAGTTGTATCAACATATTGAAGATCGAAATAATATTAGCTACAATTGTCATCATTAGTTGACAGACAGTAAACATCATTTGAATAAGCTTACAGTTGAAACTTCGGTTAGCTAACTGAAGGGGATGAAGAAGAGGAAGCAGTTTGAAATGGAGATTCATGTTGCGGGCAGTTTAGTTGTTATATCGTTTAGTTGTTATATCATTTCGTTATTATATAGTTTCGTTGTTATATCCGTATCTCGAAATTTGATAGAACGTAAAGTCTACGGGACCTATGAAGTTAAGAACATGAAGCCGGAAATTAATCAACATGGTGCCGCAACAAATAGGAAGAAGTAGGCGACTCTTATTTTGGAATTTTCTAGAATTGCTAAGAATTAGCAATTCCAAAATCGAAACATTGATAGTAATCATGAGCGAAATATCAGCATTTCATCAACGTAAAGCTGTTAGAACTTCTGTTACGAAACTGTGCACAAAAGTCGAAGAATCTTGGACTAACCGAGAAACTGTAACTCCATCTTTAGACGCTTTACAAATGGACTTAAATAAATTAGGCATGTACGAAGTAGCCCTTAACAAACACGATTCAGTAATTTGGCCCACATTACAACAACCAGATTATCAAGCAGATATTGATAGGTCAAGCGAATATCAAGAAAAAATATGGGAAACGCGCGCTAAAATAGAAGTAATGATCCAGCCGAAATCGAGTCTCGATAAACCAAAGTCGGATACTAACAGCTCGCACACAGAACGTGATCAAACAAATATTTGTATCGAAAGAACAGTAAAACTTCCTAAGTTAAATCTGATACGATTCAATGGTGACCCCTTGAATTGGCAAGAATTCTGGGACTCTTTCGAATATACAGTTCATCTCAATGACAGCATCGAACCTTTCGCAAAATTTCAGCATCTTAAGTCGCTTCTCGATGGAGAAGCAAAATTAGTTGTCGATGGCTTCAGACTTACCGTAGCTAATTATGAACCTGTAATTACATTGCTTAAGGAAAGATATGGTTCATCAGAGTACGCAATCTTTTCACATTTCGAAAAACTCTTGGCGTTGCACACCGCGACTATGGACGTTTCTAGTCTCCGAACGACGTATGATGAAACGGAGAAACACATTCGCAGTCTAGAGGCGCTAGGACTGCACGAAAATACTTTTGGTCAAGTCTTTTGCCCTATTATATTATCTAAGTTACCCCGCTCGATTAGAGTTGAACTACATCGTAAAAATGCCAACAAACCTTGGCAACTGTCGGTCCTTCGCGAATTACTTAAAGATGAAATAACAGCAAGAATAATGGGTGAATGGTCTTTACAAGACACTGAAAGACAAACTTGTATCAGTAGGCGAACAGTGCACGTAAAGGGAAAGCCATCGCATAACGATAGAAGTCCTGTTTCCACAGCTACGTTTCCCCACTCATCAAATTATATTAAAATGAATAATATAACATGTGCATTTTGCGGAGAACATCATTTTTCAGCCGAATGCAAAAAATATACTACACTAGGAGCCCGTAAATCTGCAATGCGAAGCGCCTGTTTTCGATGTTTAAGTCCGAGTCATATTGTGGCAAATTGTCCGCGCCCACCAAAACCATGTTTCTTTTGTCAATCGAGAAACCATCACAGCAGTCTGTGTACAATAAAGTTTGGTACACCACGACCAGCATCCATGACGATTCAGGGAAACTACAAATCGAATGTGAATAGATCTAAATCAATTTCACATAACAATACAATACAAGAAACACCCGCACAACAACTTAATACTGTTTCCAAGGGTACGTTCATTTACAAACTGCGCTAGTTCAATTCGGCAATTATCACGTGCAAGCCCGACTGTTCTTCGACAACGGCAGCTCTCGAACGTATGTCACATTGGCGTTTTGTCGAGCAATGCGCCTCAAATCAAGTGGTACCGAATTGTTATCCAACGCTCGTTTCGAAGACATCCATCGACGATTAAAGAGTTACAAAATAGTTAAATTTCAATTGCCATGCTTAGATGGTTCTAAAATTTCAATCAACGCATTGGTAACAAACACCAAATGTTGCTCGATCAATCGAATTCCATTACATGTCACAATGTATCCCATGCTAGGGAATGTCCGACTGGCCGATCCGATACCATTCGAAGAGGAAGAAGCAAATATAGATATACTTATCGGTAGCGATCATTATTATCAAATTGTCGACTCTGAAAGATTAAAGTTGGATGCAAATCTGTTTTTACTTCGATCTAAATTGGGATATCTTACAGCCGGCGTCAGCAATGATGCTGACAAAAGTTTCTCAACATCCGTTTCAACTATGTTTTTGTCATTGAATAACAACATCGCATATGATTCATGTGATATTGAACGATTTTGGTCATTTGAAGATGTTGGAATCAAAGACGATAGTTATATAAAGGATGACGAATTAGCACTTCAAAAATTTCACGAAACGGTACAGTTTGTAAACGGTCGATACGAAGTCGGTTGGCCATGGAAAGACGATTGCCAGAATTTACCGGACAACCGTTCTGTGGCTTTGAGTCGCTTGAAGTCTCTCATTGGCCATATAGGACTAGATAAACCTACAATGCAACTGTACGATTCAACTATCAAATCACAATTGGACCTGGGAATAATCGAAAAGGTTGAAACTGAATCATCTGTCAATCGGATTCACTATTTGCCACACCATTGCGTTATTAAACCCGATCGATCAACAACTAAATTAAGGATCGTTTATGATGCCTCTTCGAAAGTCAATCGATATGTGCCCAGCTTAAATAAATGTTTGCTTCGCGGTCCGGTATTTCTAAAAAATTTATGTGCAATGCTATTACGTTTTCGTATGCGGTCTATAGCATTAATAGCAGATATGAGAAAGCGTTTCTCCAAATTGCAATTAGGCCGTGTGATCGAGATGTGACGAGATTTTTTTGGTTACATAATATTGAAAACCCCAGTCACATTTGATAATATTGTTATATATCGATTTCGTAGGGTATTGTTTGGAATCGTTTCCAGTCCGTTCCTACTAGACGCAACAATAAAATTCATTTGCTCAAAGAAAACAACTGGATTACAAACGATATTGCCAACTCAATTTATGTTGACAACATAGTCAGCGGAGTTTCCAATATCAGTCAGGCGAAACAGTATTATGAACAAGCTAAAGCAATCTTTCGCGACGGTTTCGAGTATGAACATCAAGAGAATGGCAAATCTAATTCGAAACAACTAATCGAACATATTCCAAAATCCGATATCTGTACCAGTCAAAACCCTAAGGTACTTGGAATGATATGGGACAGTAAACGGGATACGCTAAGTGTGGTCGATCCTAGATGTTCTAGTGTAACGGTTGGTACTAAACGACACCTATTACAGGCAGCAGCTCGTGTTTTTGAACCTTTCGCTCTGTTCTCACCGATTGTTGTACGGTTTAACTTTCTCATTCAGGAAACATGGAAAATTAAGTTAAAGTGGGATCAAAAACTACCCCAAATTTTGCTGGAATCTTGGAAGTTGGTTGCCTCAGACCTAGATCAGATAGCACAACATTCAATACCGCGAGTTTGCGCTAATTTAAACATAAACGGTAAGTAAAATATACACTGCTTTTGTGATGCATCATCAAAGGCTTATGCGGCAGCGATTTACGTTCATGGCGACCATCAAACCCATAAACCCACACTCTTAATGTGCAAGGTCAAACTGGCTCCTCTTGAAGCCAGTAACAATATGCCGTTTAGAACTTATGGGTGTTGTTCTTGGCGTTCGTCTTACGAAATTTGTCAAAAGTTCGTTACCAGTAGAAACGAAATCCGTAACATTGTGGACAGATTCAAAATGTGTTTTGAATTGGTTAAATTCATCCAAAGTATTAACTGTCTTTGTTCTAAAAATCGAATTCAAGAAATTAAGGGTTACGATGAATACGTTTATCGTTATGTACCTACAAAACTAAATCCAGCCGATATTGCTACTCGAGGAGCAACATTCGATCATCTAGTATCTAACGGTCAATGGTGGCATGGTCCCACAATTTCTTAGACACCGTGCAATACGTGGCCTTTAATGGATTCAGAAACCTGTAGTTGTTCGGATAATAATACGCAACATACAACAATGATTAGCGCAACCGTTCGCAAAGTCATCCATATTCATTGACTTAGATCGGTTTAGTACTCTTGATAAATTGATTAGAGTTACCGCGTATTGTTTACGATTCATAAACGGTATGAAACATCAAGCCGTCCCAAATTCTTTGTCAGTGCTTCCAAAGGAAAGGTCAAAGGCACTGGTAATCTTTGGATTCGAGAAGTGATTGCAAAGCGAATCATTGGATCCTAGTCGATCGGATGATCAATATCGAATAATACAGGATATGAAACACCAATTAGATACTTTCACAGATTCATTTATTGGAATTATTCGGTGCGGAGGACGCCTACGTGAAGCTGAATTAGCTGATGAGACAAAATTTCCAATATTGTTGCCGAAGAACCATGCGTTTTAGCAAGTTGGTAATAAAGGATTGTAGGTAGCGATGTTATCAGGGTACATCGCATACACTTGCAGAATTGCGCTGTAGGTTCTGGATACCGTGTGGACGACAGCAGGTTATGAAGGTTCTTCGCCAGTGTTTAATATGTCGCAAATACTCCGGTGGAGCTTACAAAACTCCACCATTTGCTTCATTACCACAATTTCGCGTAACAAAAAACGATCCGTTTAGCTCGATCGGGCATCAGATTATTTTGGTCCCGTCATCGTTAACTCCGATAATAGTAACGCAGAAAAAGCTTGGATCATCTTATTTACATGTACCGTTACTCGAGCTGTGCACCTTGAATTAGTCATAAATATGACAACAAAACAATTCTTGTTAGCTCTGCGTAAATTTATGTTCTATTTACGGTAAACCGCTACTAGTAGTTTCAGATAATGCACGATATTTTAAGTTAGCGCATAACGTAATGACACGATTGTGGAATGAAATTGTTTCAAGTGATGAAGTTTTGCGTTATGTACACAACAA
>JASANE010002182.1:0-33940 GCA_030248225.1 Trileptium ribeirensis
TTCTTATCAAGCAATATGCTTCATGCAAAATCTAAAACCCTGTTTAGATGTATTTCTTGACAAAACAACATACTATAATGTTGTTATAGGACTAGATGCTCCGCCAGGTTTAGTTTCACTACTCTTATTTGAAATTAGATACTTTGGTAATTTTATGCTAGCGGTAATGAGACTGTAGGTGAGAATTAATGATAACGCACTGTATAATGTATATAATTAACGCAATAATCATGTCTGCGAACATATAAATCAAATCGAATCAGTTTTTAACAAGTTAAATTCTGTAATAACAAATTAGGTCCTTCATATTGCATGCCTTCAGGCCCAAAACAGTAATCTTGGTACAAAAACGTGCATTTAGATTATGTTTATGACAAAAAGTTTTATGGTTTTTTGCTCGTACGAAAATATGCTGGAAAAACACTTTTCTCAATACTTGAATAATTTTACATTGCATTCGAACTGCATTTACGAGCTGAGTCGAACGGTATCAAAATCAGGCAAATTCACGGTTAACGCTTAGGTGAAGACTAAGGATTTCACATATATAAATGGACATGGCCCCTTTAATTTAAGAACGAACTAAGTGGATTGTAACATCATTCAATTACGTTTGCAAATGCGGATGGAGTGGTACATTGACTTTACATCTACTGCCATAAGCTAAGACCTATCATCGAAAATATCAAACAAAATTTGCCTCGATTTGGCACTGAAATCTGGTAATACGGGGATTCCTTCATCGTACGAGTTTATATATCTCAGTGATATAGGTTCCATACGTAAGTAAGCCGAGCTTTTCGGGGTAAAAAATTTGAGCTAAATCGCTTTTCTTATAACCTAGTTACAAACTATCATATAAAAAACGGGCTTATATTTGCCATATTTCTGGAGTTGTTTTACGCTGATCCCGAACAGTCTGAGATATATGCACAATGTTGCAGTTGAACAGGCGTTGCATTAACCGCACCAATTAGAAAAAAACTAGGCAAACATGGCTACTGAATTATTGGAGTTGCAACAAAATTTCAAGAATTATACACATAGTATATATAACTTAAATATAGTAAACACTATGCTATGGGATCTATTTTGATAATTTTTATTAAAACATCGAAATTTTTATATCAGATTTTGTACATTTGATGATGTAATACATCCCACGTAATATAAAAACTATCACAATCTATGAAAAATTCGTGTGTGACGCCTATTCTTAACCACAAGTTATCATACAATACCGGCATCTTAAAACTTGGGTTTTTGCTATATTAATGTCTTCTGTTACCTAAGTGTGAATCACAAGGTATAACGCGCTATTCTGACAATGGTTTCCTGTCAATCAAAGAACCATGCCATGTCAGATATATAAGATATAGCAAACTGGGGTATGTGAGTAGTCAATAGTAAGGCATATTCAGATGGTGCAGTAGTTAAATCGAGGTTGAATCAATATTTTAATTGAATAAATATATATGCAATTTTTTCAGGAAGGATATAAACCAAGCTACGAATCGCCGAAAAAGTGGTTCCACGACTAAATGCACAGACAACGAAGTCGGTGGTACTATGACAAACGCGATGCGATCAATTGGTCAATGCGGAGCAAAGGTTAGTTTAAATAGAAAGTGGAAGCAGGAACAAATGGCCGCTTGCAGAAATTTTGTGGACGAGTAGAAAGTGGAGGCAGGAACAAATGGTCGCTTGCAGAAATTTTGTGGACGAGTAGAAAGTGGAAGCAGGAACAAATGGTCGCTTGCAGAAATTTTGTGGATGAGCAGAAAGTGGAAGCAGGAACAAATAGTCGCTTGCAGAAATTTTGTGGACGAGTAGAAAGTGGAAGCAGGAACAAATAGTGGCTTGCAGAAATTTTGTGGACGAATAGAAAGTAGAAGCAGCAACAAATGGTCGCTTGAAGAAATTTTGTAGACGAGTAGAAAGTGGAAAAAAGGAACAAATGGTCGCTTGCAGAAATTTTGTGGACGAATAGAAAGTGGAAGCAGGAACAAATGGTCGCTTGCAGAAATTTAATTTTGTGGACGAGTAGAAAGTGGAAGCAGGAACAAATGGTCGCTTGCAGAAATTTTGTGGACGAGTAGAAAGTGGAAGCAGGAACAAATGGTCGCTTGCAGAAATTTTGTGGACGAGTAGAAAGTGGAAGCAGGAACAAATGGTCGCTTGCAGAAATTTCGTGGACGAATAGAAAGTGGAAGCAGGAACAAATGGTCGCTTGCAGAAATTTTGTGGACTAGTAGAAAGTGGTAGCAGGAACAAATAGTCGCTTGCATAAATTTGGTGGACGAATATAAAGTGGAAGCAGGAACAAATGGTCGCTTGCAGAAATTTTGTAGACGAATATAAAGTGGAAGCAGGAACCAATGGTCGCTTGCATAAATTTTGTGGCCGAGATATCAAACACAAAAAAATTTATTTTTACTACTATCTATCTGACTTCAATGAGGAAAAAATGTAGAAATGTTACTATGTGTGAATTTTCCTAATACTGATATGTTTAGGTCATATTATTTTTGTCTACACTAGATTTTGAACATGATTAATCATATTCCTACCGCATGGCGTAAATCTAGCTTATGCTTAAGTTGCACAATTTTTGCCTTTCAACTACCTAGTCGTGTACAAGCAGCAACTCGAGAATGATTTTGAATCAGGGGAGGGTGGAGGGGCAGGCTTTTATAGAAGAAGTTGATAGCGCATACTTGGCGGAGACTGGCTTTATTAATGCTAAGATTATATTAAGGAAGAACAGAGAGGAAGGGTGCGCTTTCCAACGGATTCCAGGGATTTGAATGAATTCCGAGGGAAAACACCTGCCCTCCCCTGCCCCGCCTTGTCACGGGTTACATGAAAGTTCTGTCCAACTGCGGTCACGGATATGTTAAACACAAAACTTCAGGAAAACTACTGTAAAAATGTTAGACCAGCTAGATGATTTAGTTTACTCAGAATCTTTACGTTACTACGGTTCCAGCTACACAAATTGTTCATGCCACGGATAACGTAAATAATTAGCAGCAATACTAAAATCAAAATTTGCAGCTGAAAACATGGTTTGAAGCAACCACCTTTGTCTAAAACAGATAATTTAACCGGAACCTATATATGTCAGGATCATTTAAACAGACAATTTAACAGAAAATTTGCAGCTGAAAACATGGTTTGAACCAACCACCTTTGTCTAAAACAGATAATTTAACCGGAACCTATATATGTCAGGATAATTTAAACAGATAAATTAACAGAAAATTTGCAGCTGAAAACATGGTTTGAACCAACCACCTTTGTCTAAAACAGATAATTTAGCCGGAACCTATATATGTCAGGATTGGGCGTGATTCTTGTTTTATGGTTTTATTACACCTGCGAGAGTTTAAGTGATACATTTTTATAAAAGTATGCTGTAATTTTTTATGAATGCATATGGTAATGTGAAACTGCGAAACCGCTAATAGTCGAGAGGAACTGTTGTGTTTCCAAAGAGTTCAAAACTCGACGACTGATTTTACCTCATCGTCAGACACAACAAAAATTCATATATAATAACTTTTGTAGATATCGGAATTAATTGGTGAGTTGGAGTGTATAACAAAACAAGGTATACTAAAGTTATTTTCTATTTATAGTGTAGTTTAATTAAAAAATTTAGACATACAATTTTAAAAAAATTTGACGTACAATTTTAAATATACATTTAGATTTGATCTAGGTTATACACATCTTTTTAAACCCGTAGTGAGGCGCCGGTCCCCTTCCCTGCACCCTTTCTGGCTGGTGCAAACACCCGCTAAGAGGCCAAAGGCCTACCCCAGGACCCGGCTACCCTTCCGGGCCCTTGGACCTCGACCATGCACGCCTAAATTAACACGCCTAACGAGAAAGATTGCTAACGTTTTATTGCAAGAACTGTAGCGTAAGCTTTAATTAGGGTTATCATTATTTCAGCCATCCAGCGGAACAGTACCTGCCTCAAAGACATGCACCACAAGTTGTGTAACGGTTCCGCCTCATACCGCTGGCCAAACTGCATCAGCTACCACTGCGGCTGCAACTACTCCAGCTGCGACCGCTGGTTAAAAAATTCTCGCTAGAATATTGAGAAAATAGGGGATTGAAAGAAAAAGCGAAATTCACCGAATCATACTTTATGGCGTAAGCTTTAATTAGCGTTATAATTATTTCAGCCATCCACCGGAACAGTACCTGCGTCAACGACATGCACCACAAGTTGTGTAACGGTTCCACCTCATACTGCTGGTCAAACTGCATCAGCTACTACTGCGGCTGCAACTACTCCAGCTGCGACCGCGGGTTAAGAAGTCTCGCTAGAATATTGAGAAAATAAGGGAATGAAAGAAAAAGCGAAACTCACCGAATCATACTTTATGGCGTGTGCTTATAATCTATTATTCTCAAAACTCACTAGTTTAAAAATCCAAACGAAAACTTATTCAATTATGTTTTCAATTTTTTGATGTTTCTCACGTACAATTGAAAATTCATAAATCAAATAAAGTAGTCGCTGGCTATTTATTTATTGTGAAATAGTTCAATAAATAGAGTTTCATGCAATTTTTGTTTCAATTTCTCGTTATATATACTTAAAAATGACTTTTGATCGCGTTCCGTAAATTATTTTAGCAGTGATATTTTAAGAAGTATAACGAAACCAAATTTGCATGCTTAGGTGGCAAATTAATATTGGAAATATAGCTCGTTATTATCTAATGCGAGCTCGTAGATTTTCGGCTTAATAAGCTGTCATCAAACACTAGATTCTTTTTACTAAAACTAAGCTTCAAGGTATAAGACCTGCAGCGCGTTTTTTTCGAAATACAAACACATATTAAACCTATTTAAGCTATGGGAATTAATTTTTTTTTACATATTTAAATATTCTTACATAAAGCTAACGAAAGAATGAAATTGCTTGAGATAGCCTGAAATGTTGCCACTGGAGGATGACAGGATGACATATTGATTTTTTACAAATCACAATTTAATATTAATAAATTGGCCTATGGGAATTAATTTTTTTACATATTTAAATATTCTTACATAAAGCTAACGAAAGAATGAAATTGCTTGAGATAGCCTGAAATGTTGCCACTGGAGGTTGACAGGATGACATATTGTTTTTTTACAAATCGCAATTTCATATTAATAAATTGGCCTAGATATGGTTTGGCCGGAATGAAATGCACTGTATTCTGTTTTAACGATTACAACTCATAATATTTGTAATTTTTATATATAATACTATTTTGCCAGGGAGTAATAAAACTTATATGATAATGTTCAACATTTAAGTGTCCACGCACTTGTTATCGAAGGAAATTGACTGTTAAAGTTAACCTTAAATGGAAATTGACTTACAGGGTTGACCTTAAATGGGAATTGACTGACAAAGTTAAGCTTAAATGCAAATAAATTGAGTTACAAAGTTGAGCGTAAATGGAAATTGACTGACAAGCTTTGCCTTAAATGGAAATCGACTGACGAAGTAGACCTTAAATGGAATTGACTGACAAGGTAGACATTAAATGAAAATTGACTGACAAGTTTGACCTTAAGCGGAAATTGTTTGACAATGTTGACCTTAAATGGGGTTCACTGACAAGGCTGATCTTAAACAGAAATTGACTGACAAATTTGACCTTAAATGGCAATTGACTGACTAGGTTGACCTTAAACGGAAATTGACTGACAAGGTTGACCTTAAATGGAAATCGACTGACAAGGTTGGCCCTAAATGGAAATTGATAGACAAAGTAGACCTTAAATGGAATTGACTGACAAGGTAGACCTTAAACGGAAATTAACTGACAAAGTTGACGTTAAATACTAATTGACTGACAATATTGACTTTAAATTGAGTTCATGGACAAGGTTGACCGTAAATGGAAATTGACTGACAAAATTAAGCTTAAATGCAAATAAATTGAGTGACAAAGTTGGCCTTAATTGGAAATTGACTATCAAAGTTGACCTTAAATGGCAAATGACTGACTAGGTTGACCTTAAATGGAAATTGACTGACAAGGATGATCTTAAATAGAAATTAACGGACAAGGTTGTCCTTAAATGAAAATTGACTTACAAAGTTGACCTTAAATGAAAATTCACTGACAAGGTTGACTTTAAATGGAAATTGACTGATAAAGTTGACCTTAAATAGAAATTTACTGACAAGGTTGGTTGCACACCGGCTCGGGTTGTTGCGCCGACTCTAAACGGACAGAGTAGTCTGACATTTGCAAATTAACATAATTTGTCGCTCTGAATTTTTAGCATATGATGGTATTAGAACAAACCGTTCGGCGATTCATGCAAATATAAAGACCCTCTGGGACTAGTTATGTATAATGAAGACCAAAATGGTATCAAAATATGAAATAAATAGTGTATTGCTTCATAAACTTAAAATCAAAATAGTGGGACCCCATAACTTTCCATGAAGGGGGCCGGGGAGTAAGGGTCGATCTCGCATCCACGCAAGCCCCGAATATTTACTCCATCTGGGGGTTCCGCACCCCCTCCGTCGAAAATATTTAATCGCAAATTGGCAAAAATTGGACGAGAGAAATATTGATCTACTAAAAACTTCAGCGATTCTACCCCCTGCCGACCACCCCACTGACCACATCCCGCTCTTCCCCGAGAGTGTCTGTCCTCCTCCTAAGGCAACGGAATTTCAACAGCTATAGGTTAGCCCGATAATTGTAGGAATTCCACTTTTATAGCACTAAAAGAATCAAACTTGTCTTAACATCTGTACAAATGTCATTAGCCGCCAAAATTAGCCATAAATACAACTGAAACAAGCGATAAAATAATTTTTCTTTGTGTTCTGTTAAGTAAATGATATCTCACTCTTGTTTCTTGTTGGAAATTGCATTTGTGGTATTATCAATAAGCAAGTAGACCACACTGTGAAATTTTGAGTCAAGTCGGCACGCCCACCGTAAATGTATCACGATTTACAAAAGAACAAATTTGCTCTAAAATAGAGTGAAAAATATACTTCGTACAATGCGCAGCTACTTAGTTACTGTTATTTCAAACGCGATATTCAACAGTATAGCTATATACTCACAGACAAATTTTTTCCAAGTTGATCGACTGTACTAGAAAGATCAAATTATGGCGGAAATTAAAATCATAATCGCACTAAATATGAGCATGTTCATATTTATTCGCATAAGGTGTTATAATATGTGCAAAACACTACTACTGACGTGACATTTATTGAAGTTTATTTCTGTTGTGAAAATTTGAGCTAAGGTCAACTGGTGACCACGTTAGAGACCTTAGAAACAATAATTGGACTGCCACTATGTTGAAATCAGGATTTGTTTAGTACCTCCTGGAGATCCGGCAGGGATACATGGAAAATTATGCACCTGTACATAGAGAAAATTTATAACATCAAACACAAAAATTTTCACCCGCATCTACCAATATGATTTCAATTTACAGGCGTTCAAATACAAAATTTGAATAATTCACAAGTCTTAAACGTAACTAACCCAAAAGCTAGCTATGTAATTAATTTCGATAAGATTAATGCCTAAAATTTTCCAGAAATTTAGAAAGTCGAAACACACACTTTAAATACTGTACGAATATATATTGCGCAACGTGAATTGTGTAGATGCTACAATTGTATATGATGGGAATGACGTAAGTATCACTGGACCAAAGGATATTCAGTTAAAGCGTTTCTCTGGAAAAGCAAGTTTAAGATTTCTAAATAACTAGTGTAGCTAAACTACATTAAACTACAAGCAATAAACTACCAATAAACATGACGGTAATTATTTTGGCACGAATACTAGCTATGTCCATTTCAACGAATTTAAATTGAAACCGTTTCCTAAAAATCCAAGGTCCATAATGTTATTCTGGAAAGCCAATTTTAAAAGGGTTGACTAAAATTGAGTTAGTTAGTTTTATTTTTTCGATTTTTCGAGCGCGACATGCCAGAGTGAGTTCTGCCTCTGGACTAAACACGTCACAACTTCGATTTAACTGAAATTATTATGAATTACTCAATTTTATTATATCTATGGAAATAGTTCGGTATATAGATTCATAACAACACTAACCATGCACAAAGATAGCGTACCAGAAAAAAATCAATGATATACAAGTATGCATGGCATTGATTATGGGAGCAGATTTTAAATAAAGTACTTAACACCGTATGGTAGCTGAAGGCTAAGATACCGTACACTGACGATGGTGCTAGTCAGAACTCCAATTGCAGATGGAAGTCACTCATACGAGTTGTACGGGGGTGGGCTAGACTGCACAATACTATCTTAATGAAAACTCTTGAAGTATCAGAGTTTAACTTGTCAAAGCTTGGTAACGTATACTGTGTGATTCTTGACCGACCAAAATGTTAAAAATTCTCTTGCGTTCAACTTCTTACGACGGCATAGAAAAATCTATTAAATTCCGTCTCGAATTTGATAAAAAATGCAACTGAGCTGAAAATTACTTAGTTGTAACTGAAACGTAAACTGAATGTTATTTTCGTTATTTAGTTAAATCAAATTGCAAAAAAGCATGACTCGTTATGAATTTATGTTGCATAAGTTCAGATTGTATTCAGTTGCTAACGTATTTGGCACTTAACAACTCTAGGCAAAGAATCTACGAATTCATTACCTTCCGCCCATCAAATGATTAGCAACATATTTTAGCTAAAACCATTGTATATATAAATGAAATTAAAACACAGTCCGATATAGACCAATGCGTGCTGTTGCAATGGGACGTAACGCCGAAAAGCTACCAACAATTGAATATAATGCTACGAAAAGCAAAGTTTTTGATCCAGAATTCTGCTACAAAATACCACTCGTAGTTTCTGCTAATTTCAAGTTATGCCACTGAAATACGGCTACATTGTCACATTAGATATTATGCCTTATCGAAGTCCTACATTACATGAACCGGAAAACGACATTAATATCCAGTATAAGAACTAAGAACTGTCGTTCCGGTTATGAGAGGTGTGAAGTCGTACTTGATGCGGTGCTGAGGCAGCTGATCGAGATTGCTTTAGCTTGTGATCATGGATCAGCATGTCAACTGCATACAATATGAGAAGATGGTATAAATTTTAGTCTAAGAGTTTTAATCGGCTGTAAAGCTTCAGTTGATTTTTGCATGAAATAGGATTATATTCAGTTATATACTGTTATGAACAGGCAGAACCAAAATTAACTGAGATTGAATAACGTACCAAATGTTGTGATGACGCAATAATTGTGAAATTTTATGCCGAATGAATTGTATGCCAAGGACAACTTATCATGTTGTTCTTGGCATACAATGGCATTCCTATTCAACCTAAATTTAAGCTTATACCGATTTCTTCGTTAATTCAACTGCTCTTGAAACGTATGCACTGTAAAATTTTATATACGCTTATGTAACAAGCATAGTAAAAAGTTAAACCAAACCGGTTTAGAAACCAAGTAAAAGCGGTAAACGTAAAATACGGATGATTTTGGTCTGAAATATTCTGTTCATCAACTGCTACTCCTGATCAGGTGAAGATACATGCCAGTGTGTATACCAGTTGACTCGTCATTCCTTTTACACTTTTGTCAATTCGATCACATCTGCAGATTTGTCCCTGATGAATTTAGATGTTGCAGTACCATGTTTTTATTCAGATGTTATATACTGTAAATCTTTAAAATACTAGTAGATGAGACACAGAATTTAGATCTCTTGTCTACCTGCGGATCTGAATGACTAATTAGTCTGCACTGTGCCATAGGTTCTTTGGTGTAGGGATTAGCCACCCCTGAGCTCGGATCGCTACAAGCATATTACATCCCTGGAATCATAACCCTCTCGCCCAAAGGATTGTCACTGCAACTGCTAAAATGACTTAAATAGAAATATACTTAGTTTTAACTAAGCATAAAGATTATTGTTGTTTGCGGCCTAAACAAAACAGCAACAGTGCTTCCAGCGTTCTCTGAATGAAGATTTAAACTTTGGAGATTGGGTTGATATGCGCATACATTAATAGTCAAGATGATTAACTTGAAATACTTAACAAACGGGCTAAAAATTACAAAAAGGTTGTACACTATAAAAAGTAGTCGGTGGAAAATATATATGTGAATGGTAATTAATCATTCATGCCGACAATTCGTGAGGAGCGGAAAAACGGAGACCCATATGACATTTATGCTATAACGTTAGAAAAAGCCTTAGAGCGAGGAGTTCAGAGGTGCGGCAGCCCCCACCCCACTTAGGCTTAGTACATGATTCGTTTAGAGAATTTAACGCAGGCTAAAGCTTACGCTTAGTATATTGAGAACGGCATAGCATGGATTTCATTTCCGCCCCTAAAAGTAATGTTGACGCCTGTGTTTATCTACTAACACTAGCTTAACGGTTTAATTTGACCAAGTGTTGATGATTTCACTGAAGAACGGGGAACTTTTCAGCGAAAGCATACCAACCCAAGTAGTAGGTCGCGGTACTTTTCAGACTGCCTTATTGCCTACATTTCATGAGGGAGATTATCTGCTCTTCCTGTGTCTTAATTGAGAAGAGAATGTACCGTTTATTCCAACAACTATTAATGGCATTCTCTTGAATTAATTTCTGGAATTGATAAGTAAATCAAAATGGCAGTAATGTGCGTACTGTGAAGTCGGAACTAATGTCGTAGCTCAAGCGTATATAATGATTGGTGAGCGTAGCGCTGCGGTAGTTTTTTTAGACGCAAACATTCTAATTTAGATATGTTCAAATTAATTATCTGATCTTCCTGTGTCTTAATTGACAAGAGAATGTACCGTTTATTCCAACAACTAGTAATTGAGTTCTCTGGAATTAATTTCTGGAATTGATAAGTAAATCAAAATGGCAAGAAATCCGCATACTGTGAAGTCGGAACTAATGTCGTAGCTCAAGCGCATCGATGAGCGTAGCGCTGCTGTCGTTTTCCTAGACGCAAACATTCTAATTTAGGTATGTTCAAATTAATTATTAGATTTTGTCTCTTGAAAGTATAGAAATCAGAGCATAAAAAGTGCATTTATTTGTAACAGTAGTTACATCATCTTCAATATCTGCACTTTGTGAATAGCGACATTTTGCAACCATTTCTTTGTTTAGAATAGCTTGTTTCTCATGCTGATATTCTTAATAATACAGCGTAAGGACCGCCCAAGGCCCTAGTCTACCCACTGAGGCCACCTCCATACTCTAGCCCCCCCCGGCCCAAGGCACGAGGAAAAATTTTGCTAGAAAGAGGAAAATTGTCAAAAATTTGCCAAAAATTATCTTAACAAAAACGACGATGCAGTGTATCACCACATCTCCTGACAACCTCCCACCTTGAGGGGTTCTACCCCCTCCGACCCCGGCTACCACCCCCCTTAGATCTCGGAGTGTCTGAATCTATGTTATATACCGTGGACACCGTAGATGAACAAATAATGCAAAAGCGAAAGGAATATAATTTTTTATTACCAAAATATCCTGTGCTTTCGTCCGCTGAGCGACGTGTGCCAAAAAGTTTGAGATTTTAGGCACTGCATCAAAGCCATGATCTGTTATTTATTTACAATTTATTCACTTCATATTTCGACCGAAGGATTTTCATGCCTACCAATTTGGAATTTTGTTTAGTCAAGGACACATGCAATGGCGAGAAATGAATACCAGAAATTTTAGTTTACTTCATAGCGGCATATTTTGAATAATTTAGAAGATATTTTCTCAATGATCAACACAAACTAGCACGAATGTGAATGACTATAACAATGATATTGCGAATCGAATTTGAATGGACTATAGTAATGATATATCAGTATTATAAATTTTATGCATTGTTGGCGATGAAAATAATGTTTTTAGAGATCCCTTTCACCAAATTCTCATACAACTGAACAAAGAATGGCTTTTGTTGGCACAACCAATCAGGTTATATATTGCTTTATATCATGACATCTTTATGGTCCAAAATAGTTATATGAAAGTTTTACAATTGAAAATATTTTTGTTGTGGCAATCAGGGCTGTGAAAAGAAACATCACAGTAAATAACAATCTCACAATGTGCTTAATGTTTTACAACGACAAAAGAATATTATTTTATACTGACTGAATCACTGCAAATATGAAATATGATGTGTTTTTGTGCATATCAAAATTTATCGAATAGAATTGTAAAGGCTGACGTAGGGGTGAAATTTTGACATAAATGATGATAGCTTTATATAGGTACCCTGTTTTTAGCACTCAGGCATGCAATGGGTATGGTAAACCGTTGGTTGTTATTGATATGTTTGGAATTTGGCGTGAGTGTCAGTTTTTTATATTAGAACCGAATACGTGGGATTTCACACAGACTGGCTAAGTATATAGATGCCTGGCCGGCTGGCTATTTAGCGACTTGGACGCAGTGTTTCTATACAACTATAACTTACTTGGTTCTGTTGGTTTGCATTTATAAGTTGAATTTTAAGATTTAGGAAATATGTGTTTTGCAGAATTTTTTGGTCTTCGCAGGATTTATGTGTGTAAGTATATATATAAAACAGGTAAATTTTCATTGTATCTACAAAACTGACGAATTTCTGGCAAGACAAGGCTTAACAAAATCGTTCTTCATTCTTATCAATCTTTGTTTTATTTGGTGGCGGGGTTGGCTTGTTTTGATCGCATGCATCATTTCACCCAGTTGTGTGCCTGATTGTGATGGACATGAACAGCGCCCAAATAATGGTGATTTGCATGTAGTCAATGTTGCTTCGGGTTGCCTTTTGGTCGTTTCCCTTATATCTCAAGATTGTGACTCATGTGACATGCTTTCCGCATTTCATCCACGATTGGAACGACTGTGTATTGTACGTCAGTGTTCCGCAGATGGCCAAGGCAGGTTACGCCACTGCTCCAAAATACCATCTTTGTCGTTATGACAGTAAAGCGTCTAGCGTTCGTGGTGGACTACCACACTAACTTATATAAAGACAACTGATCACGAGCGTTGCGCAAACCTTAGACTTCAATTCAATGTTCATTTTGATGTTTTAGTACTCCAGTCAATGACTGCGTCTTAAGCCAGGCAGCGTATTTCGAATGCGTTTACCTCGTCCGATAGGTGATAGAAATGATCCTGGGTATTTCTAGTTGTGCCGTTTTCGGTAAATATATGCCGTTGTTGCGCATCGTCCCGTGCTCATTATGGCCCGTTATAATGTACTGCTTTTCTTGACGTCTAGTCGCAACCTGAATCTAGCAATGTCGTTGTGCCATGATCGTGTTAAATCTTTCAGCATCATCTTAGTTTTAGTCGCACGCAGCGCATCATCGTCGTATTACAGCAGTGTGCACGGACCAGCTCGAACATTTATGGCATCTAACCTAAAGATGGAGCGTAGCGGAAATGGCCAAAGCCCCGGTACGACTTCATGCTTAACAGAAAACCACGAATTTACATATGAAATATACGTATTTAGTTAACAAAAATTTCACAAGTTGAAACTAAATTTCGTTTGTTGTTTTATCACTGCTAGTTCTTTATTCTTCTAATTGTGCCAAATTTAGCACAGATTAGAAAATTCCAACAGATTGAATATTATGCGAAATTTTCATCCCTAGTTCCGATATTTGTGCGGGCGTTACGCGCTATGATGAAATATTTACTGAGTCAGTCATTGGGCCCCTAGTGCTGCGCATACCCACTACGCTAAGTTGCAATAGAATTTCTGACTGTACCCTCGTATTGCATCTCTTAGTTTAGCTCGTGCTCGAATGTTTACAATATTCGTTTCTCCAGTGGTTTTACAATAGCTTTTAATTTTAGGCTCTGTAATTAAAGCAGCTACGTGTAAGTACTATATGAAAGCAGGAGTGCAGCAAGAGTGACCCGCCACCCCCCGCTCCCACTTTTCGGCCAAAACTGGACCGTCGTAATTTTCTACAAGAGCCCGCTAATCTTGAGTCATCCACCACTTCTGAATAGCTAGCCAAGAGACCCTGTGAGAAAGTTAGAGTTGGATATTTTGAAGAAAGATAAGAACCACTCGTGAAAATATTTTACACTGTTGCAAACACGAAGTATTCACTATTTATGTCATAATTGCTGCACATGTTATATACTGAAACTCAAACTTTTTTATTACATTACAGCAACACAAACAGCAATTGCATTATGGCATGTCTCTGCGGCAAAATGAAATCTATTTGCCGTAAAAGGTGTCGAGTATAGCAGTTTTTCCTGTTTCACCGTAAAACTAAGTCGGAAGTATATATCATTCATGGTATAAGATTTCAAACAAACCATCGCGTTATCGTAACATCAGAAAGTGATTCCCATTCGGTCATTTGTTTTTTCAGTATTAAATACACTGGAATTGATTAAATCATTAATAACTAGCAGCTTGTCTTATCGGCAGGATGTTCAATTTTAAGTGTTAAACATGCCATTTAGAGAGACGTTCGTACCTATATTGAGCATGGACTTACAAAATGACCATAATACAAGTCATACTGCTCTAATAGATGATAGGATATACCCGTTTATTTCATATTTAGGGACTCACTATGTGAAGCTATATAGAGGATGATGTGATCTACAAGTTGATACTAATAACACTCATATAGCCAAATTTATGTATATGACTGCTGGGTCCTTTGAAAACGCCATTTTAACCCAAACTTTCAATGTAAAAATTGACAGCAACACACTATCTGCAGCAATATAGATGGTAAATTGTCCTCAAAATGAGATCAATAGCACCCATATAGCTCCAGCGCTTCTGGAGTTATTGGCTTTTTCGCGTATTTTCGGTATCATGGACCCATTGAAAATGGGATTTTGACCCGGCCCTGCAACGTATTGGCAACATCAGCAGCACGTTATGTGTCGATATACAGAAAAAAGGTGCTCTAGAAAATACCAATAGCTCCTATATAGCCGATTAAGCTATAGCGAAAGTCAACCCGCCAGCCGAAGTTGAGTTATAAGTGTCAACTCCAATAAAACCCATAAATGGACGCTGCAAAAATTTACCACTCTAGTCAGTGAAAATTCTTCGCTCACGACATGCAATAATTGAATAACGTACTTTCATAGAAATCAATTATAGTAGACATTTATTGAGAAACTAACTTATAATAGATGTTGCTTAAAATAGTTATATATACATATGTCTCTCAGCCAATGCATGATTAGAGCTTTCCTCATTAGCACTAGAACAGAAATATATAGTTTCCAATTTTCCATGAAGCCACATTCAATATTTGGACCATGACAAGAAATATACAGCATTTGTGTGTCAAACTTGAGCTTGCAAGACAAAAAGAATGATGCAGTTGTTATGAAACCGAACGCTGTGTATCAAAGAATTTTGCCAAAAAATTCCATATTGAACATGTTTTTTATTCTGCACAAACATAAATACCAAATAGATATAATTAAGCTAACAATATAATATCATCGAGTCATATAACTGAACCTGGAAGTAAACCGATTTAGCTCTAATTTCACAGTATATATGACCTTAGGTAGCTTGTAGAGAAAATATCTCAGCATCATAAATCCGTTATGCGGCGTTCAGGGTATATTGTCCCCGCTCTTTGAAACTTTTGACCCCCTGTAGTCACGATCCTACCGTATAGACAGTCAGGGTGACGCCCATACAGTACATCAATTGTCGACGGTGTACCACACACCCCTAGCAACTACATTTTTTCTTGACAGTGTCGTACACACCCTTAGCTCCCAATTTGGCGCGAATTAACTATAACGGACACTGTCTGTAGCTAATGCGGTTTATTAGTCAACTGTCAAATGCAGTTTTTTCTAAATTTGCGATATTTGTATGTAGTCCATATGAACATTGCTCAAATAATTCCGAACACTGTCAATAAACCTGCCAGCAGACACATTGTGCCTGACACTGTCGAGAAGTGGTAATATGTATAACTAGCTACATTTGAAAAATTTATTAAAAACATGGGGTGTCTAAGACACCCTGTTGTCAACTGTGTGCCTGACACTATGCCGTGTACATAGGTTCCAAACGTTGGGGACATTATAACATGAACGCCGCATTATCACTCATCATAAAACCCGTTATGGCTTACCACACCTGTTAAAGACTAATCTCATTTAGCTCGAGTGTTCACAGTACTTTAGGTCACTACATTTGCTATATTTTTATAACCAGATTTCCTTACTGTTGCTGCGTTAGCCTTTTTACTAGAAGGAACATGATTAAAATTTTTGTCAAGATCAAATTTTGTTGTACTTTTATAGTTAGTAATTGTGCGGGCAGTCTTAACGAATACATACAGTGCATGTTAGGCACCTTGGGTGTGCTATCAACATCGTTATTAGATACGCTTGGATGAAGAAATAACCAGAACCTTATATTTATAGCTCAAATGTACGGATATTTCGTTTACCGTGAACCATAACCTATTTACCATAGCTAGTCACATAATTCGACAATATTCTGCCATTTTATAAAAAAAGAACACGACAAAATCGCTTTTTGAGGCCCACGTCAGCTCAAAAGTTACACATATAACAGGTTCGACTGGGACACTTTCACTAATTTCGCTTAACTTTTCGCAGTGAATCTTATTCACTTAGAGTACTTATAAACGATATACTATACGCGCAACTTTAGAAGCGTGAGTTAACATATATATGTGAGATAAAGTGATTACTGTGGCTGGGCTATATGCAGTGTGGGAGCTCTTTTGGAACGACTTAAGTGACCAATACAAGCTATTAAACGTACTAATTGTCTTTTCCATTTAAACCATTTCGCAAACTTGTTAACTAAGGGAAGAATTAATGACGTGAAATGCTTACTCAGGATCCGACTCTTCAGCTTAAGTGACTAAAATTGAACGGTTAAAAAATTTCGGTATTACGTTTCTAACATGAGCGTTAAATGGTGGCAATAACATGTGCCATACCACAGCAAACAATAAAGTGTCTTAGAACAATACATTTACTTTTATTATTGGTAAATAAAACTGAATTAGTAAATAATAAGGCCAAAGAAATCTAACGATTCATAACAGACTCCAATGCAATTTTACACTATTTGAAAACTGCGGGAAATTTGCGAACAAATTAAGGTATTTTAAGAACATTGTCCGCTGTTCTGTTGGCGTTCGGCAGAATTATTTCAGTCAGACTGAAAAATTCTGGTTTGCAAATTGATAAATGATCGCTAGCACCATACATGCCTGTACTATCACAGAATGTTCCTGTATGCACTACAACATCTTGCCGTTCAGCCGGTCTCATTGTTTTATGTTTTGTTGAAATGGGTTATTTTTACACCATTTATCGTTCTAAGAAAACGCGGAACAAGAAAGTTCAAAAATCCTCAATATGAACATATCATAATATTGCATTGAAACAACAACTGACTCAATCCCGACATTTATAAAAATACACCAGCATAATATTGCATTGAAACAACAACTGACTCAATCCCGACATTTATAAAAATACACCAGCATAATATTGCATTGAAACAACAACTGACTCAATCCCGACATTTATAAAAATACACCAGCATAATATTGCATTGAAACAACAACTGACTCAATCCCGACATTTATAAAAATACACCAGAATAATATTGCATTGAAACAACTGACTCAATCCCGACATTTATAATAATACACCAGCATAAAGTGATACAAAATTAAGGTAACGTTGCGTATATTAGTATTAACTATTAAAGTAATGTAGCTATAAGTAAAATGAAATACGTATGTTGCCGACCCAACAGTCTCAACGCAGCATCTAGTTTTATTGTATTAACCCAAATGTCGGCTGTCTATTTTAGATATTAAAATCGGGTTCCCCTCATCAACGTAATTGTCAGTTTAAGGCTAAATTTTTAATTGCATCTTAATAATGAACGGTATCCTTACGTTGGTTGCTCTGATGTCATGCTTCGTTTGTGCAACTCGAAGTGCAATCAATTCATCACCGTCGTTTTTCACCGCACTTGAATCGACGTAAGTAAACTAATTGCTAAATCTGGCTCTTTTATTCAAACACAATGCATTTTCAATATATAACTGTTCATATATTCCTTATTTAACAACCTCCGACTTCGTTTTTTCTTGTTTTGTTGAAGTAAGCTAGTTCTTTAGACCGTTTATAATTACAATAAGACGTGTTAAACGCGAAAATTGTAAAAGTGCATGTTTGATACTGATTTTATATGGTAGCACATGCAAGTCTAAAATTTGTACAGATTTAAAATAACGAGTCTAAAAAAAGTGACGTGTCAAGCTTTAAAGAATGTTTAGGTTATAATGTTAAGTTATATACTTTTAAAAATATGTCATATAAGAAACATTATTGGTTTAAACAGTTTGAAAACATAAATTTGACCTGAGTAAACTACTTTTAATATCTCTAAAAAGTGACCTGTCAAATTTTGAAGAATCTTTTGATTATAATGTTAAGTAGTATATATATTTAAAATGTGTCGTATAAAACAATATGGATTTAAATGGTAAGTTCGAAAACATATATTTGACCTGAATACTTACTTTTATCCGCACATGTTTTGAAATAGGTAATTATTGACACTGGAAATATGAGTGTTTCCACTATGTTTGCCTGCACAGGCGTATAGAGAAATCTCTCTAAACGCACCACAATTCAAGCTATACGAACTCAGTTTTCATATTATCAACATAGTGTTATAATTTTCAGATTGTTTGCTATCACGATATGATATATTACAAATTAAGACGGACTATCTTAGTTTCGATTGTTTGTTTTCGACACCGTAGTGGGGCCGGGTCGTTCTTTTCACAAATCCGACTCGGATAACCCGGTCAAATTTGGGTTCAGCTGTAACCTACGTGGTCCTAGGGGTGTTTAGTCCCACCATAGATTACACACGAACTACGACAATTTTTACACCAAAAGCTTCAATGCAATCTCCAATGCTACCTTCCTGATTTTCTTATTCTTAGGGACTTAATGTGTCACTACTTATGATAACTATCGTTTATTCCTTCCAATAAAATACAACAAAATACAACCAATACATATAAAACACATAAACGGCTGAACCGTACTCACCTTGATCGCGCAGCTTCTGAGGCCGACTGAGGCCCCGATCTAACTGCGCAACCGTTTAAATACTCGAGCTATAAGTCTACTCCCAATTTTCTCTTAGTTGATTTCTCTAAGTGTTTCAAATTACATAATAAGTTTTCCAAGTTTTACTCTGGTTCCACTCCCCTAAAATTCCCTCTTAAACCTAAGTGAATTTTAGTCGTTAGAGAATGAGTTTTTATGAAATTCCCCGAATTCTTAAGTATAAACAAAATTTAGGATTTTATTCGAAAATCCAGCAGATACACATACACATATCCGCTAATGTAGGCCTAATGCTTAAGGCACTCAACCCTTACACTCAAATTCGATATATTTCCGACTTATGGCCTAGACTCACATAAAACTCTTTCAATTTTGTTACTCCCTTGAAAACTCCCTGAAACTTAGCTAAGTCTCGAAATTCTCCTGGGCCCTGTACAAAAGTTCCAACACACTACGAAATACATCAAGTGCTCATAGAAACGTAAACACACGACAAATGATACTGCACACATACACTACTTTCCGACATACAACAAAGTCATAAACATATTATGTGTCACAAACATACACCTCGTAAGTAATAAACATATACAATACATATACTTTTGTATACAATATTTCATAACAACAATGCAGACCGTAAACACACAATAAATGTATTGCAGAGATGGTAAACAAACAAACAATACATAAGGGAAGCAAATTAGCCCATGTGAAGTGGATTTAAGTGCGTCGGCCCGGTGTGTTTTGCGTTTACGACCTAATACGTCCCCAGGGCTCACATAAGGGAATTTGTTCCCAAGGCAATACCTCGTTACACAGCAACCCACCTAAAATGTCATAGAATATCATGTTCTCTCCGCATGTAGCACAGAATTTTGTACAATTCCAAAGTAAGCTTGCTCGGAACAAGCTGTAATCAATGAGAATACTCGGGTAACACATATGCTATTAGTACAAGTACGCAGCAAAATATACTGGAACACGAACACATTGTTTTAATCATCTTTCATTGTCGTTTCATTACGGATATTTTGTGCGGCGCATGCCTAATATATATGTTTCATCACAGACTACAGTCGCGTCGTCGAATCGTGTCTACGAATTGTTGGGTTGGGTCGGTTCAGGGCTCTAAATTTAGAGCCCGTGAAGTTTTTAGTTTGTTTGTAGTTTGTAGTTTATAAAAGGACACGTGGAATTTGCTGCATAAACATAATTTTTATAGACAGTTAATATACCATTTACATAAATGATTAAACGACAAGTTTTGCATATTTAGCGACATATATATGTATTCGGTGCAAACTGGCGATTGGGAGGAACTTGTGAAACAATATGTTAGGCTTTAGATTATAACAATGTTGGCTTGAATCTGTAACGACAGCCAATGTTGTATTATCTAGCTATTTGTATTTTGTTTGGTTTGTAAAGCTTGTTAGAAGAAAAGCCGGTTTGTATAAAATACTCTCTGTTTTCTTAAAACTTTGATTTCTTTATATTGTCTTGTCGATTACTTTATCGTTGCATACCTAATAAAATTTGTAACAGAGTAAAAATTACCAACATTTCCACAATTATAGCATCGCAAAAAATGGAGTTTAAAATATTGCTAGTAAAATTATTTATATACTTTGTATGTATATAATGTATGCATGTAACTTGCACATAACAAATGTATGTTGCATAAAATGATGTATATTATTATGTATGTACTTTATATTTTAGACCACCTGACGATAAATTTCAAACAAAGATCAAAAAGTGTTACTATCGAGAAATAAAGAAATTCTACAAACAAGTTTATAAATCCAACAAATCTACTTACAAAGCTGCTGGTCTTAAAATGTAAGTAAACTAGATGTAATGCGGCGTTCACGTTATAATGTCCCCGCTGTTTGGAACTTTTGACCCCCTGTAGTCGCGACCCTACCGTATAGACAGTCAGGGTGACACCCATACTGTAAATCAATTGCCGAGGGTGTACGACACACCCCTAGCTACTACATTTTTCTTGACAGTGTCGTACACACCCTTAGCTACCAATTTGGCGCGAATTAACTATAACGGACACCGTCTGTAGCTAATGCGGTTTATTAGTCAACTGTCCTGTGTAGTTTTTTCTAAATTCTCGATATTTGTATCAAGCCCATATGAACACTGTTCAAATAATTCTGAACACTCAGTAAAACTGCCAGAAGACACAGTGTGCCTGACACTGTCGAAAAATGGTAATACGCGTAACTAGCTACCGTTGAAAAATTTTATTAAAAACATGGTGGTGTCTAAGACACCCTGTTGTCAACAGTGTGTCTGACACTGTGTGGTGTACATAGGTTCCAAACGTTGGGGACATTATAACGTGAACGCCGCATAAGTAAACCGAAAAATTGAGATCTAATAGTGTTTTCAACCTTAATTGCAGTGTAGTAACCTATAGTTTTATGTAAATCATTTCCTTTACTTCATAGCACTTATGTGTAATATGGTAGCGTGTACTTAAGCCGCCTGTAAGTAACTGCATACCAAATTATTATATCGATGGTCACGCATGCGTAACCAGCAGCTGCACAAAAATGTGTATTCTTTCCACAAGATTAGGTATAGTACTTTCTGACGATGTCGGAACTCTGTACACTTTCTGGTAAAGGATGAATAACCATCATCTTGTTCATGCTGTAAGATGGCACAATAACTTCTTTTGCGCAATAACCTTTATGTAGGTAGCTTGCGACATGAAAATGTTGAACAGCTTCCTGACACTTGAAAGTATGGTTAAACATATGATAAATAGCACATGCTTTGAACAATATTCATGCGTTCTCAGAAAAAATCTTGTCACGGATCGTTGTGTATGGGTAAATATTCATGGATCCACAAAAAATGGTTTTACATAATAGAACGTAGCAATAGGTAGTTATAGAGCAGTTAACATAGCGCCTGTATTTTTTCCCGCTTAACGCCTTGCTCAGTTCATGACTGCAATGATATGTTTCTTCTAAAATATACATGCTGACACTTTGAAAAACTATTCTAGGATTTAGATGATACATTTTGCAGTCGAATTTAAAGCTAAGTGCAAAAGTCCTGATACATAATCTAAATTGCTACCGACATTTCTCTCACATCAAGTAGTTGTTTGTGTTTCTGAGTCAACAACGCTACGCATTTTTCCAGCACTAAGATTTTCAACCATTTAAGTTATGTTATTCGTACTTTCATGTGATAAAATATAAATGCCAACTATTTATAGGAAAGACATTAATCAAGCATCGAATCCGAAAAAGACGGCAGAAATGACTAAATGTGCGGATAACGAAATCGCAGGAACCTTATCAGGCTCAATGATATCCATTGGACAGTGTGGTGCTGAGGTTCGCGTTTTTGGCCGTATTTATTTATATATAACTGAATAATAGTTCACAGTTTTTTGTGAATATCGGTATGTCGAAAACCGGCATGTTTGTATAGAACGAGCAATCCTGGTTTGTAAATTATTGTCAAATAGATATAAATTCTTACGTAATTTTACGCTAGCATTGAAATCAATTACAGCGATATCTTGACTTTACTACCAAATTTTTTAAAACAAGTGTAAGTAAACAACATAATAATCTCTGGGTTAGCGGACAATACAAATAACTCCTCAATTATGCCAAACTTTCTACGTTATAGCACGAAAGGCAGTTATAAAACTATAAGTGAATTGTCATGTAAAATATTCTTGCATTCAGATGGATGGATTAGCTTTCTGCGTACATATTTTAATCGTCAAACATCACTATTTGTTTAGGCCAAATGATTGTAAGTTTTTTACAGTTTTGTAAAGCGACGAACAGAACAAACATCGTTAATTTTGTGATCAAAATTTTTCGCAGAGTTGATTTTATAAATCTACGATAATTTATTTGAAATACCATGGAGCGGTGTTGTTTACCCCGCGTTTTGGAAACTTTTATTCAATTTTAATTTAATTTAATTCAAAGCATTTCTTTATGACATTAATTTGAACACATACAAACTTTATAACAAACAAACAACAACAAACAAACTTTATAACGAACAAACAAAATGTTATGCAACAGTATGCAACCACGCCTGTAACGTTTTCAATGTTAGCTGAGTGTTAACTCTTAACTTACCAAAGTTTAGAAACATTGCAATGCAGATCCTGTCTTACAACACTAACGTAACTACAGGAAAATGTTATGCAAAAATGTGCAAAATACGGTGACTGGCGTGTGAACAACATCTGATCCAATGCGTAAAGACGGCCAATGACAACTTTATGGGTAAAAATCGACACTAGATGAGACGTTCCCGTTCGATATTCCATGAATATCCATTTAGTTTTTTTTAGGTTTACGTTATGGCACGGACGTTATGTTTAAATGTAGTAGTATAATGTTCGCCATCACATATATAATAGAACGTAATATTGACTGATACTACAACTTTCGTGTATTAAGGACAGTTATTGTTCCACGTAGTCGCATATATTCAGCATTAAAAAACCCCAAATTTCAGCAAGTGAACGGAGATCTAGATGTATGACTATATATTATATAAATGTACGGACGAAGGCCAAGCCGAGGTCGTACGAAATGCATGTCATGCCGCATTCGATATACTAAGCCTAAGCCTAAATTTAAATGTCCTTATAGGCACTGAAGTATGAACCACATGAAGCACAACTTTAAGATGATCTATTAATCTGCATCTTTCAACTTGACTTAAGCCGATATAAATATAGTTAGTAGTTGGGTTTCAGCCAACAAGCGGCACAGTTCCTGTTTCAACTGGATGTACAGTGACTTGCACAACTGTTGCGGCATATACTGCTGGTCAAACATCGTCAACAACAGCGTCTGGATAAGAAAGAAGCGTCATCCTTCACAGAAATTGAAAATGCATTACAAGAATATGTTTGCTACTGTTTCATTTTGTGCTTTATTATGATGACAGCATATCATTTTGAATCAATTTAGGATTTCATTACAAAAATACTCACCCGGATATTTTGAAATCACTCAGCTTTGACCCATAAAATGTTTTACAATGCGTTTATCGGCAAAATTCAAGGCAAATTAGTATCTATAAATTATATCATTCAATCTGTCCATACTTGAAAAGATACAATTCAAAAAAACTGGCAATAATCTAACCTGCATAAAAATTTATTATTCCGGTTGGAATTTTTTTCTCCTAGATATATGTAATCCGGGTAATAGACCAGTTATAAAGCCGAACTGCTTCAGCGATATCCTTAATTAGTTATTTATCGTATTTTAAGTTTGCATGGTAAATTTCGAAACTTCCAGAAGGCAACTTAAAGTATAGTTTAACTTGTAAGTTTGGCTCAAGATTTTTAGCTTCTTCGAACCTGGCTACAATCTTATTTCTCCGCAATGCAGTAAAACCACTGCCTAAAAGCCTTGCTTATTCATAAAGTTGACGTTTATTGTTTACGTTTAAACGTTTGAAGTTGATTACGACTTTTTATGGGTAAAATTTAAATGCATTTATTGGAAACAAAAATAGTTCTGAAGCATATACAATAGTATTTTCCAATTTGTTTTCAGATTTTGCTGCGGCAACCAAATTTGACGAAATATTATTCTTCACATTTCAGCTACAAAAATGCATTCAGTGCACCAAGCTCCCTTCTTAGAGAAAGCTGTTTTCGAATGACCTAAACCCTGAATGGAAATATTAATACATTAATACAAGCAAATCTGCATAAATATTTATTAGGATTTTTGATTATCGTAAAGGATCTTCGCTTTATTGGCAAATTGTATGCATATATAAAATTAACACATTAAATTTTTTGACTAGGGCTTAATAATTTTTAGGTTACATTTTACCAAGAGGCCTAGGATTATCTTATCAATCAACATTAGCCTATACGGCTATGTACAAGGCTACATATGTATAATGTTTCAACCTAGCATTAGTTACATGACGTAGAAGTGTATGCGGGTGTATAGGTACGTACTCTTAGTCAACAGCACCGAAATGCTGAAACAACAGGATATTCTATAATACACAACTAAAAAAACAAAATAAACAGAAAACCTTCAAGTACAACTTCTCAAATCTTATATTTACCAACACAACTCTGTGTTTCAAAAAGCCGCTTCTAAAAACATGACATTTCACAGCGAGTCTGCAACTCATGCCTATTTGACATTTTCTTAAAGCTGCACATTCTAGAATTCGTGCTTCGCATTATTTTTAAAAACATGTTCATAAGATCTTTTTCAAGCGCATAACCAGACTTAGAATAATAAAGTTGGGCGACGCCACATATGCCTGGTAAAATATAAAACTAAGATGAAGTCGGATGTGAACATAGCTAAAGAACATTCAATTAAAGCTATTAAAAAAAACGTTAAAGTATTTAAAACTTTTTTAGTCTTCAAAGCTTTTAGCTAAACGCTCAAAGATCGGGACGCATGCGATAAGCGTACAAATTCTACTAACTAACTTCCTTCTTTAGAAAAAGTTGCCACTAATTTCACTACGATCCCGTTTAACAAAAACTAAATGTAATTAACTACATTGTGTATAGCTTAAACAGAAATAACCAATTTTTAACGAGTATTGTGGCACAAAGTGTCTTCGCAACAGAATAACAGCGCGAAATGTGATTTGAAACCCTGTGGATTTGATATAGTCCTAAATATCAGGATGCATATGAGTGGCGATTTTGTGGTGCTTCAAGATGTAAATTTTACCACATCTACAATGCAACGGCGATAAATTTGCCAAATGAAAATATACTTGTTACATTTTAGTCACGGAAGTAACAATTTTAAAATGAAGCATTCGATATCGGCATCCCTAAAGCTTAGAGATTCTGGTGACTACCAATATACAAAACCAGTGTCAATCTGGTTTTTGGCGGAGGTAGACTTTCAGCCAGGGCCGCCATCATCCATTCATAGTTTACTCATACTGTACCAGTCGAATTTTTCGAATTCGACGCATTGTTCATTGTTGATACGTGAGAAACTAATGCGTCATTTACAATAAGATGCGTGCGCATGATCTTAATTATGTCACGCTTTCACGTGGGCTAGGAACTACGTCACGCAGACAGTCCAGCTCGACTAGTAAAATTTAGAATAGCCTAGCTGGCTATACGTTTGTCATCGACTGTCGAGCCGGACTATGCTTTTGTCAAGAGGCGTTCAGCTGAGCTCCTCTAATTTAAGCCAGAGACTATTTAGTCCGTGAACATTACGTTTTACTATACGTATCTAAATAATGCCTCAAGAACGGCATACTGCTTAAAACGTTAATTGTATATATTAAAAACAAATGTATAACTTAGAATTAGTGTGAAAGTGCTATAAAACCAACTACTATTACACTAAGCACGATACTAAATAAAATTTCTGAAATGACAGTTCAGCCGGACGCTCCGTTTGTCACGTAGAGACAAGCTAAAATCACAGTTTGTCACATTAAGACTAGCTAAGCTGTCTAAATGTACCATAGTAATCCAGCTAAGCTGTAGCTCAACCGAACTATTTGAGTTGGACGCGTGACATAATTTGACCCTGGCGAACGCATCTTATCGTAAATAATGCATAATTTGCCAGTGCGAAATTAAAGAAATAGTGGGATTCTAATTTAGCCAACTTTTGACTGTGTTGGTGTTACTGGGGACGATTTAACAAAATTACTATAATAATCCATCTCAACTCCCAGATGGGTTTGTTTGTTACCTATCATAACAATATCATGAAAACAATAATTTTCCGGTTCCCCGACAGCCAAGGCTCAGAAGTTCGCAGCCGTTTATCAACGGTGGTCAATTCGCATTAAGCTGATTAGAATCATATGCCGTCCACGAAGATCTCTGTCTACCGAAAAAGATACAAAAATTGTCAAAACTCACCATTCCGATTCAATGGTACGTCAGTTGTACAGTACCAGCCAGAAATGACCGCTGCACGCACCATGTTTGTTCGATACTCGTTCTCTGCTCGACACACGTCATAACGATGCTTTCTAGATGTCCGCTCGCTTCCCGCTAAATATTTTCTCACTACTATTTATATGTTCTTGTGCTGTAGTTTGAAATAAGAAAAGTCTGCAATGTGTTTTTCATGAGTAAACTTAAGCAGCGCCGTCTACCGTCATCTTTTGATATCGGCAATTGACAATCACTTGTTCGGCATACCAGCAATGCGTAAAAAGTATAATAACAAAAAGTTGGGCGTTTGGAAAACGCTTGCAAAACGTTAACGAACAAAATATAGACCACCGAACGAATACTTCTTAAGTGTTAGCCAACATCAAACTGTCAGTCTTAAATTTAAAATAGAATTTTTGATTTTGCTATTGAAAGTAAATGTGCCACATTTGCGTATATTACCGCGTTCACGAACTATATATTCATTTTGTTACAATATATAATGTATAAAACTAGTTCGCTAACATCATATTGCTACTGTCGCCCAAATATAAAATTTCGCAATAGCTTGAATAAAGGAACTCATTATATTTTTTGATTATATACAGCACTGTTTGAAGAAGGTGTTTGCGAACGTCAATAAATGTACTGAATGAATGGCAACTCGCAAACAATAACTGTTTGAATAGGAAGTTCAAAACCGTAGTCGATTTCATTTATGAGTATGCATTATGCTATTATTATGCGGGTATTATCCACCTGAAAACTTGTCACTGGTGCTGGAACCAGTGGCACATCCAAGAAAGAGTAACGGAAGTGAATACGCTGGCATCGAAGAAACTCAATGTGGGCGCATATACTGTATAAGCTAATGTTAAATTGTGCTACTTTTTAAACGAAAATGTGTGGGTAACTTAACTAAATACCCTGCTGCGGAATATTCTGCAGCAGCCACAACATAATTCCAAAACTAATGCTACCCTACTATTGCGATGGGAGATGGGCGTACGACCCCATCTTCCCCCATTGTATACGCCGATGGTTGGGACCATCTCACTGTACATTGTGGCATCTCTTTCTACCCGCAACAGCTGTAGGTGTGGCTAGTGTATTCTCTAAAAATGAAACGGTGCATTTCCTACCACCAACTTGTTTTTATAAAAATGTTATCTTTTTAAAATAGATACGTTAACACTCTGGAACCAGTTACCCTATTACCACCAGACCTTGCATATCTTATTACTTAATCTAAATTAACCTTAATAAACTGCACTAGTGCGTACCCATACATCGATGTATTAGCGTTAAAGCAAAAACTGAAGCCTCTGCACACTGACCATTGGTAATTAGTGTAAATACAGCAAGTTTTGGTGTTTCAGCGGTAGAGCACGAATTTGTTGATGCGACTTTCCTATTTATACACAGCTGCGTATCACAGTACACAAACGAGAGGAACGCCCACAAGTGGCGGGGGCTCTAAACGAAATTTGGACCATGGAACGGGAGTATGCATTTAATATTTTGCGCAAGATAATATGTTCTAACGACAGTGTGTCCTTAAATATATATATGCATTTAATTGAATTCGAGTAGAATGAGCGAGCGAAGCGAGCTCATTCCACTCGCGAGCGAGTGGAACGAGAATTTTCAATTTTGGCTCTGGAGGGGGTTGAGGAGGTCCTGTCTGTGTGTCGCACCTGGATCTCGATAACGGTTGGGCGGATTTTGATGCACGATAGCTCATTCGAACCGCAATTGTCGAGATTTAGGTGTAGTGACGAACCGTACTTTTGAAATTGATTGCTGTAAGAAAAAATAAACCATGGGCAAAATGACGTCATTTTGGCCCATTTTCGGGCACCCCTCCAGTTTTTGCGACTTTTCTCAATAAGTAAACGAGGTATCCGCAAACTAATAGGCCTACTACACGTAGCTTTACCAGGACTTTCCAATGATACCAGGACTTTCCAATGATATATAACAAGTTTTTCAACTACTTCCCAATCTGGAGTCTATAAGCTTATAGTTGGCGCCAAATTTCATATTTGGTGAAAAGCGTGGGAAATGCACCTAAATGTGTGTTTTTTGTTGCTCTTAGTGTCTTATATGGGGTTTTCTGGGCAGATAAACTCATTGCAAGTGTTAAAAATATTGTTGGGCAAATATTTTTTACACTTCTCGTTCATACTTGGCATAAAAAATAATATTTTCGAAATTTTTGGTGAGAAGTCGTGGAAAAAGCACCTGAATGTGTACAGCTGTTTCCTTAAATATATACATGCATTTAATTGGATTCGAGTGGAACGACAATTTTCAATTTTGGCTCTGGGGGGGGTTGAGGAGGTCCTGCCTGTGTGTCGCACCTGGATCTCTATAACAGTTGGGCGGATTTTGATGCACTATAGCTCATTCGAACCGCAATGGTCGATTTAGGTGTAGTGACGGAGCCCGATTTTTGAATTTTTTGGCAAAATGGCGTCATTTTGGCCCATTTTTCGGGCACCCCTCCAGTTTTTGCGACTTTTCTCAATAAGTACACGAGGTATCCGCAAACTAATAGGCCTATTCCATGTAGCTTTACCAGGGCTTTCCAGTGATATATAACAAGTTTTTCAACTACTTCCCAATCTGGAGTCTATAAGCTTATAGTTGGCGCCAAATTTCATATTTGGTGAAAAGCGTGGGAAATGCACCTAAATGTGTGTTTTTTTGTTGCTTTTAGTGTCTTATATGGGGTTTTCTGGGCAAACTACATTGAAAGCTGTTATTCACCCGAACGATCTAGGACAATCTGCTAAAACGAGTCTTGCATTGAAAAGTTTAGCATCCGTATACGATCGATCCCTGTGGACTATTTGCAGCTGTCACTGTTACAGGCAAGCTCTTAATCCAGGAACTCTGGTTGAGCTTATATAGGTGGGACGATAAACTAAGTCCAGGATTAATTGCTAAATGGCGGCAGTGTTCAAATGATTTGAGCAGAATTAGCAGTCATCGGGTTAACAGATGCATTGTCCCATCAAACCTTGGAACAGAAGACTGTTTTCAATTACACCGTTTCTGTGACGCGTCTGCAAAGGCATATGGCGCTGTTAAGTCAATTACAATGCCACGCTTGGAATTGATGGCCTTACTTGTGGGTGCTAGGAATGTCGCGTTCGTGGAAAATCAAGTACGGCGTCCCGTCGCCTCCAAATTTGTTTGGTCGGACTCCCAGTGTGCATTGCAATGGTTGACAAAGAAAGTTGTTTTGCCAACCTTCGTGGAGAATCGTGTCAGTCAACTGAAATCGATTCAGGGGCTTTAATTTCGATCTGTTCCGACCGATAGCAACCCTGCTGATATGGTTTCACGAGGCTGTAGTTTTGATTATTTGGTACAGAGTGATACATGGTGGTTTGGTCCACGATGGCTGAGAGGTGATTCAGCACAATGGCCTTCACAAATTAACGATGCGAAAATATTAGGACAGTATTTCCTGTTGCGAAAATATTAGGACAGTATTTCCTGTTGCGAAAATATTGGGGTCGATACAGGAATGGAACATGAGAAAGAGGTAACATTAATTGCGACAGATCAACACAGTCACTTTTCGGCAGACCGTTTCTCCGCTCGGACACGATTGCTGCGTGTTACATGTTAGATGAAGAGGTTCTTCCACAATTGCCGACGACAAGCTGCACGGACGGGAGATATTAGAGGCGTCGAAAAGTCGCAAGCGCGACAAATTTGGGAATTAAGGATACAGTCTGATCGTTTTCCACAGGGCATAAAGCATCGGGCAAAACAGCTCGATCTCTTTGTCGATAGATATGAAGGATACAGTCTGATCGTTTTCCACAGGGCATAAAGCATCGGGCAAAACAGCTCGATCTCTTTGTCGATAGATATGGTTTAATTCGATGCTGCGGCTGATTGAAACCTGCCGAGATTCCGGAAGAAGCAAAACAGCCGATATTGCTTCCTAAGGACTGTCATTTCTTTACGACTTGTTACATTAGATCTGGATCATAAGGTGCACCACGCGGGTGTGTCTCAGACACTTAACCAGTTGCGTTATCGTTATTGGTTGATTCAGGGCAGATCCCAAGTAAAACGGGCACTGCAGCATGTTTTGTTTGTCGTATTGCACGCGGAGGGTCGTATCCGATTACAAAGGCCCCACCGTTGCCGGGCTGCCGCGTGAGGCGGAGTCAGCCGTTTGAAGCAGTCGGAGTCGACTACATGGGCCCGTTAATCATTAAGGCAACCGATGCAGAATCCGAGATTTGCGAGGTATGGATAGTGCTAGTCACGTGCACGGCAATCCGTGCCATACACTTGCAAATCGTCCTAAAGACGTCGACTGATCAGTTTCTGCTTGCCCTTAGGCGCTTTGTATCGGTTCGGGGCTTACCACGACTGATCATTAGTGAAAACGCGAAGCAGCTCGGTATCGCGAATAAGTTCCTCGGTAAGTTGTGGCGGGATGCCAATCTTGACGTGGCAGTTTCCGGTTTTCTTGCGACAAATTATATAACGTGGAAATTTTTACCTGAATTTGCATCCTGGATGGGTGGATTCTATGAACGAATGGTAGGGATCGTTAAATCTGCTTTGAAGAAGACTCTAAACAACCGTTGTGTTAATCTCACGGAGCTGTACACAGTAACTGCAGATTATGGCAACGGTAAACTGTAGACTGCTCGTTCATGTTGGCGATGAACTGTACCGCTGACACCGTAACATTTTCTTTGAGGGAAAGTCCGGATAGAACCGATTTGATCTTCCTGACAGAAATGTTGATGCGTCAACTGCGTACAAATTATCCGCCTTACTCCAAATCGGTGTTAGTGGTGTCAGACAGTATGTGCAGGGCCATAGGCAGCATTGCAGGACGGTGAGAATGATACTCCTTCTCGGGGGCTAAGTTTCATCACTTGACAACGTTCATCGAGAAGCGTAATCTCTGTTTCGAACAATTTCATATGGTGATTATCAACTGTGGCATCAACGATGCGCAAGTCGCCGATTTCGAGGAGCAGAAAAAATACACAACGCAAATAATTGTTTTAATAAAAATAACTTCAGTCAACGTATATAAGCAAAGCAAGGTTAGAAATAAAAATCGAATTTACAATAAAATCATAGTTGCTTACAAGGCTACAAGTTGAATAAACATAGAAATCAACGAAAAAGCAACATAAAAATCAATATTTTTTTAAGCAAGTTCTTTTCATTTCGCTTTTAATCAAACGAACCTATTATTCTATGTTCTATCAAAAATCTAATATTAAACTTTTATTTAATCCGCTCAAGAATACGTTGGCTCATTAATCTTTAATACCTATCATTGAAAGATTTCGTTCAGTCCTTGTCTTAAAAATACAGCAATAAATATACCAAATAACCGATTTCAATATACCGTCAATTTCACATATAACTTCTTGTTCGGGTTACCTAGCGCAGTGTCACTGATGACCAGATTGTAGCTGATTTTGTTCCAAATATTCCAGGAACGTCTTTCAGTGATGCAATTTCACGAAGCAAGACATTATATTATAGACAATCTAATCCGGCAAACAGAACTAAAACCCAAGAATGCTATAAATATGTCAGCTATGCTCTTGCTCGGACATTTAGGGCAAAGGGCGGCCCAACATGAATTGCGTAGAACGACACCAAATATTGAAGTAACCACGTCAAATATAACCTTTATCATGGATAAGTTAGATACACTATGTCACTTATATCGCTATTAAATAGTGAATTAACAAAAATCACACTCATTATATATTGAAGTTAACAAAACTAATCATATTACACGATTATGTTTTACAGTACAATTACAGTTTAGAATGTTAAACCGGGTAAATAAAACGTCATGAACGAACCCAAAAATTAAAATTTCGATGGGAACCCAATTATATTCACAGCAATTTATTCTATTCATTTGCTATCAAATTCTTGCCAGCTCAATGATTTCTTGACAGCAGCGACAACGTCATCCGTTTTGCATTCTGCATCTTGGAACTGCTGAAAGTTTGAAACAGACGGATTCACGGTAATATATTTATATTGTATATACTGTAGGTAGTTTGTAGGTAGGTTGTATATATAAGTATTGAATAATATAGTGACACTTGGTATATTATGTATCATTTACAATAAGATGCGTGCGCATGCTCTCTATTATGTTACTAATTCAGATAACGGCTAGCTAGACTATATCATGATAACAGTCCAAGTTGCTATTAAAATTTTAAATAGTTAAAGCTATGCATCGACTGTAGACCAAGACTGTGTTTTTTTGTCACGAGGCGTTCAGCTGAACCCTAAACTTAAGCCAGAAACTGTTTAGTCCGCGAACATTACGTTTTACGTAAAAAAGCGGTATACTACTTAAAAGGTAATTATGATATTAAACAAAAACATAGAACTTAGTATTTAGTGAGAAAATACTATAATAGAACAAAATGCTATTAAGCACAATACTAAATTAATTTAACGATTGACAGTTCAGCCGGAATGCTCCGTTCGTCACGCAGAGCCCAAGCCAATCTCCCTGTTTGTCACGTTTTAGACTAGCTATAGCTATAAAAATATACCGAAGTGGTCCAGATAAGCTATAGTTCACCCGAGCTTGATGAGTTGGACGCGTGACATAATTTGGACCTGGCGCACGCATCTTATCGTAAATCGTGCATTCGACATTTTTATGAACCTGAGCACATTCCGAGTTGTTATCGCTTCGTTCCATACAAATTTCAGTCAGTGTAAACAGATATAAGGGGAATAAGTAATATTCATGCTTGGCGTTCTGGGTATACTAAACCGGAAACTTGGAGTTAGCCTAAACTTTATATATATAGTCAA
>JASANE010002183.1:0-30466 GCA_030248225.1 Trileptium ribeirensis
ATAACATTTTCAGCTGAATATCAGGATGTAACATGAATTCGGATTCCTTCTGGCTATGTTTTCATGGAAACAAAATTTCATATATATATATTTTGTATTCTCTTTGGATATTCTCTTATCTACACGGCGAAATTTATAAAAAAGCTTTCCATTTCCTTAGTCAGATTTAGGTAACAACTAAGCCATAAGTGCAGACAATATTTCTTGGGTGCTATTTTTACTGGCCTGTCAACAACATCCTCTTAGAAAAGTGAGTGACCTTGGGGAAGGGGTGTGTTTCTTTCCCTTTTCAAATTTCACAAAGTTTAGGGAACAAAATTTTTCTCTATATGTTATGTATTTCCATATTTTCAGGTACCTTTAACATTACGCTAATTGTCGGGTCATGAAATATCGTTTTAGTTTTATAAGTTGTAGTAATTAATATTTAAGAATATTTAGCATACAGAATTCATGAATTTGAGACATTAATAAATCCTGAATTTAGATGAACATGGGAGTTTTGGGTGAGTGGAGTCGTGTATAGGTGATTTGAGAAGCGGGGTCCCCACCCCACTGTAGACAAGCCACATGCACAACATAAAAACAAAATAATTTCTAGGTTTTTACTCCTTTGAGACTAGCATAGAGAAACCCAAGGTCAGCTTTGACCAGTATCAAGAGCGGAGGCCATGATTGTGGTCAAGACCATGACTTTTTGCAAATGTCGATGTAGGAATCGGTGGGAGTAGGTCATCCTTTCTAATTTTTTGTAAAGTTTTCTGCGCAGCGTAGTTGCGGTGGAGGGGGGGAGGGAAATGTGCGTAAGGGGCGCGGCTTAGCAGGAGAGTAGTGTGGTACCCTCGGGGGTGTGAAGGTAGCCTCCCTGAACCCCTGCTTCAGCATGTATGGTATAGGGCTAGTCTATCACTCAACGTACAATTAAATAGATAATGCCAAAATTTAGGATTTATAAGCCCTTATAGCAGCTCACAGGGGTACCGAGATACCTATGTATACATTTTTAAAACACTGAAAGCCGACATGTTAACCTAATAACCCTATATACTTAACAAACAAGAGGCTCAATAACACTACTTTTTACGTTACCTTGTTGATAGGACTAGGTTCCGATTTTGTCTAAACCAATCATATCTAACTTGTATCCATTGATGAGCCGAAGTTATAGGATCGGACTTCTGCAGAAAAGAGTCGGTTGCATTTGTTGGTGTGCTTGTTGGAGGTCTCATGTACCATATCATCAAGAATCTGAACCAGTTGAAGTCACATTATGATGAATATTGTTACGATTTTTTGTCTCCCTTAGTACATTTGCACTCGCTATGATTCATTTCGCACTTTTTCGAGTTGCATAAACCTTTCTGAACAGTAATTCATTCAACAGTATACGGTATTCAATAGTTATCAGTAAAACGGTTATTATAGAGATTCTTCATATATTTATCAATGACTAAAACTACATATATATATAAACGGAAATAGCATTACATGTTATATACTTTATTTTGCAGAGCAGGCAACAGAATCTACACAAACTGGCGACAATTGGAGTCTTAATCTAGAAATATGCGATTTGATTAATGAAACTGAGGATGGGTTAGTATCGTTAATAATATTTTCGGACTCTTAAAACCAGAATTCAATGTTGATGGATGTACTTACTGCCTTATAGGCAGTGGGCTTTGATATCATTGTCCCACATATATAAACGGGGTGCGGAGAATTTTCGGGCTCCCGCGCGGGTCTCCGCGGTTCCCCTATATCACAGGTCCAAGAAAAATTTTGGCTTCCCACTGGTCCGTCTCCTTTACCATTCAGGTATTTTGAGGTGGCATCAAAAATAATGGCTAAGATAAAACTGTTATAACAAAACTTAAAACGGTTTTTTCTTTTGATAAATTATGACAAAATGCTAAGTGGAATGACTGGGAAACTGTTGAAATACGCAATTTAACAATGTCTGTAAAGATATTCGGAACATGATAAATGCAATTATAAGGACAATGATTTATCGCGCGCTGCTACTAAGCGACGTGATGAGCAAGTGAACACGGTGACCTTAGTAATCATCACTATTAACACGCAAGCGAGCGTGGTTCCATTTTTAAGTTATCATTTTGTTTAATCACACGTAAAATGCTGTTTTGTCTATATACCAACCCAAAAACCTCTTGTACCCTGAACGCATTTAAAATCCTAAAATTTTGTTGACCCTAAACTCATCGATAACAACTGGCAACGCATCAAGTATTTGTGTATTTGTCTATATAATCATACCATAACTTATATAGACAACAACTCTGGATGATTTATATGCAATACGTAACTAAAGCCACTGAAAACGCTATATCTTGGAAATTTTGTTCATTGACAAACTAAACCCATTGGAAACCTCTGAACCACATGAAATATGCGCTCTGTACTGTACACAACAAAGTCATGGTATTGAGCCTTCAGAAATACCTATATAGACCATTTCTGATGCCCTGCACGCAATACATAATCAGACAGCTGAAAAGAAACTACATTTTGGAAATCGGCTTCGCCGACCGTAAAACCCTCGAAACCCCATAAAGAGGTATAATATAGTCAAGCTGTGCTCTAGATAGCAAAACCATCGCATCCAGCGTACCTGATAACCTAATAAGCACTGATTGTATGGTAAACACAAGCAATATCACGGCGAAACTTGAAAATTATTTCTGGTACACTGTCGATGAATCGTATTCAGGCCCACAGCGGCACAGGGAGTGGTCCCACAAAAAATTCGTGGTCAGCAGAGTTATACATCTCAATGAGCTGAGTGATGGTCTTCGTTTTTCGATGCGAAACCTATGTCGTGAGATATGGTCTGCGAAACACTGGCACCCGTATGGCTATATATGGCAAAGAAGTTTCTTTGCCATTTGAGTTTGGAGCGGTTCGCGGCGAGCCAAAGGACACATCATCATCACGTTTGCTATCGAACAAAAAATTTTTAAAATCAATCTGTCCTAAAATGAGTTAGGTATGACAGCGAAAGACAAAAATAAGTTCTCACGGTTTACCTCCCCACCCTTCCCTACCGCCCTCAGTAGAAACTCGGCTGGCTTCGCTCGCCCCGTTTCAATAATTTAAAATCAAAATTGTCACGAAAAAAAGTGAGTTTCATTTTTTTTTCATTAAGCTGTAACTTGACAATATTTATATTATAAATATGTATACCAAATATCTACTCGGTCTTCGAATAGAATTTTAGCAGCTTCCAATTTGTTGGAAAACGGTTAGGTGGTTATCAACTTTGAATTAGTATTAGTCTTTTAGTTACGTGAACAAACGTGTTGTTACAGTAACGCCGTCAACAAGTCCTAGTTATTAGGTCAGCCATAATTTGCTCTCGGATTAAAACTTACGAAAACGTCCAGAGACCAATACGAAAATCAAGAAGTACCGGCCAGTTATAAATTCTTATTTAATAAGTTCTGATAAATTAAAAATAACACTAATTAGCCATACCCAACCTCGACATTTTTTAATCAATGAATACGAAAGCAACTACAGCAGCAGTTTGTGGTTTGATTTAAGTTATGTAACGATGATAGACTAAGACATGTTTATTCACGTTGTGCAGTTTGTACTGTATTATAATAAATAAATTGGCAAAGGTATTAAAATTGCCAGTAACAAGTGAAATTCATTGCGAAAGTGCTATTATTGAAGTGCTTTCCACTAAAATTTATGAAATATATCTGCTGAAAATGGTTAAATCCGGCAAACTACTTTGTCTGAGGCACCACTTTTGAAGCCATACATAATATAGAAATAAGTATTGGAATAGTTGTATAAAATATCTTATCACGTGAAAGTCATCGATAACTTAATGAAATAAGTTAATAAAATAAGCATTGCGTATTCATTACAGGCTTTATTTGTACGAACTTATTGACAGACCTTCATATGAAATGAAAACCAGATGCAACCATACGGCGCCATATCTTTTTTTAAATGTACTTACAGTTTTGGTTTAGTGCTTTACAACAACTTGTTTAGCAATCTTATGTCATTGTTAATTGTATATAATGACATCGACATTTACGACAATTTTTTTATTAAAAAGATCATTGCGATTGGAAATAAATTTATTATTATTTATATTATCAAATCACGGTTGACGTATATTTAAGCACTAGCTGCAATCTAAATTTATTAAAGCCGAATGACCAAAAAATTCTTACCAACAGAAGCCTACAGGTGCGTATAGAAGCAGGGGATAACTTCTACGGGTCGGACCCGCTGAGCTCCTAGCGCTAGCAATGATGACTGAAATTATGAAATTTAGTTATGAAGCAAAATTCTGGAGAAGGGGAAATTTTTTGTTAATAGAACCATCTAATAGATAATTCTTTATGGCTAAATTAAAACTTACACTTATTCAGCGTAGTTTCTATATTTACAAAAAATTTTATTCTTTTACACAATCTGTTTCTTCACAGTCTTCTAGTTTCGCTAGGTGTGCATGCAAAAATAGCCGTTAGCGTAGGTGTAAACTACTTAGTAGCTATATAATTGATGTTAAAACTTGATGTTAATGATTTTATAGTATAACCTAATTATAATGTTTTATGGAATTAAATTATTTTTTCGTGCAGAACACCATTAGTTGCTCAGCAGAGTCGAATCTGGATTTGTTTGCTTTTTTTCGCATTTCGATTTGTTTTCCAATGAACCAAAGTTTATTGACAAAAGTTTTTGTTTGTAAAGCTGCAGTGACACGTATAATGGTAGTTAAATATTTGCTTGTTTGCTCATACGGAAATGTAGTTATCAAGGTTTTTGTATGAACTCTGTGGAAACTATTATTACAGCTTGTGGTTGTTTTAGTGCGCGGGATGCTGTTCGTGCAATTAAGAAACGGCTACAGCAAAATATGGGCAAGAACCACACAGTAATACTGTACACGTTAACGGCAAGTCTTTATATGTTGGTTTATAATGTTCTTTACGCTTCAGTTTTAAAAAATATTACATTGCAAGAACTGTTGCTGGATTATTTATAACGAATTTTTTTAATCCTTTATGATTAATAAAAATTTCATGAACACCGCAAGATTATTGATTTATTTTGAACTTGTTATTTTTTCAACTACTGTTCGAACGTTCTTTTTACGTTATCCTGTTTTGTTTTGGAGCTACTATTGTTAAAAGCTTACTTGCAATGCGTTGTCCAAAACAAAGTACCATGCTGATACGCACCTTTGCAACCTTAACAATGCATTCATACGTTGCTCGTTTCTGTTGTATACGGTTAAGCCGCGGTATTGGGTATCCGTTTGGAGTATATACATGTTATAATTGGCTTGTACTTCTGTAAATACTTTGTTTGATCCGTGTTAAGGTATTGGAGACATGTGTCAAGAATTGCGGAAGGCGATTCCATGTTCTCGTTGCTCATAAAGAATTTGTTAACGAACTTCTGAAATTGATTGGGCCGAAGTTTGATCCACCAAATGTTGTCCAAGAAAAAGTTCTTAGCCTTATACAGGTAAAAGATGGTATTTGTTCTTTCGTGTAAACAGTTGACTCCTGGTGGCTATAAATTTTGAACGTTGACCGAAGGTACATGATCAGCTTTTGGTATGTAGTTCGCCACATCTTGGAATAGATAAGCAATCTTTACTTTAAACATATTGTTATGCAATGAATGCAACGTTTTCTCGGTGGCTGGCGCCTGGATTAATGCTGCATTTACAGATAGATGTATTTAGTTACTGCACATCGTGACCGGCATAGTCCTAACCATTGTTACACAGTTTGTGGCAATGCTCAGTTAATTCAGTCAACTCAATACATTACATAGCGTGCGTTTGGCTGTGTGTTGTTATTCGGTCAGGCTAAGAGGATCTTTTCGTGTATGAATAAAATAAGGCAAGTGTTAGGGTCCTACAACGTAAAAATTACGCTTTAATAATGATATTCCTTAATATTTGCGATTTATAAATTTCAAAAGCTTTCCTCTTCTTGGTCATTTTTATTGAGCGGAGCGTTTTTATTTTCTGTCTGGGAGCAAAAAAGTCGATGTCCGTTCGTCCGTTAGTCTTTCATGGATCTCAAGAACCACTGAACCAATTCCAAAAAAAACTTTTTTTGTTTGAAAGCTTATTATGTGACGATGTGCACCTGATATTTTAGAAGTTTGGCAACTTGCCAATTTTATCATTAATTAAGCTAATTTGCTAATTAACACCCTAATTAAGCTCATAACAGCTTAATTATTGGTCGTAGGGTCGTTTTAACGGCATATACCCTGGGGTTTTCAGGTATGGCGAGTAGCAACTCTTACATTTTGCTTCGATTGCCATTCATCACCATGCTGTATAAGTCGTGTGACTTCCTTTGTCTTGCTTTTCGTTCGAACGGAATAAAACTATTCTTTCATTTACTCATTGTTGTCTAGGTAATAATATATTCCCAAGACATTGAGTACGTTCATATTACTAATGCCGTCGCTCCGCTCAAAAAATGTAGTTCCACTACGACTGGTGTATGATTAATACAGTGAAGTATTACCGGTGTATAATTGCTATCGTGGGACTTAAACGGTGCGAGCTGAATTTGGAACGACGAAATGGGCGCTAGGCGCAGAGTAGCTGTACTCGCTTCGTTTCTTCTCATTTTGCGAGTTACTTGTGGTGAAAAATTTTATCACAAAATAATTTACTGTTGGCATATGCTTCAAAGAGTGCCAGTCTGCATACTAAAGGTGGGTTGAACATCGCCTTTAAATGGCGACATGCCGATTTGAAACAATACATAGCTAGAATTAAAACTATAGCAACAGAATCTCTTAGTATATATGTGCAAAAAACAATGCACAGATTGTGTCACTCCATTGCCACAAAGTGTGGTACAATGGTTATTACCATTACCGCAATTTGCTTAACAATGGTTATGACTATTGTCACAAATAACAATCTTTAAGACTATACCGGTCACGATGTGCAGTGGCTGCACACAACTCTCTGTGAATGTTGCATAATAAATTTTAAGTTTTTTCGAATACATTAACAAAGAGTTTTTGGGTACACAGGTGCGTCTGGACCAAAATATTTTTACATGGGGTAAAAAAGTTTGCTTGTCCCAGGGCAGTTTGGGATTCGGACACATATTTTTAAGTGGTAAATTTTTCGGAGATAAATTTTATTGTGTTTGCGTTTGCTTTGAACCAAACGGAATAACAAATCTCTTCATAACATAAATATCAACGTACGTAATAAGCAGATTAATACAGTCCAAAAAGATATACAAAATATTGTTAGCTTGCTGAAATTCCACAAACCACAGATGCTGTGCACCTGACAAAGCTGTACATGAAATTTGGTCCAATCTTTTGCAGTTGGAGGTGGCGTAAATTTTGTATGGCTATGTAATTACGGTTCTTTATTGTGCAAAATTCGTGGAATTTTCGAGCCAAAAATTGTAAATCTGGACACATCGTTTAAGATTTATACTAAAAAGAAATTTGCTGGAGCCAGGGTCTGTTTTGAAAAAAATCCCCTGACATAAACACTATTTTGCATACTATACAATTTTAGATCGCTGTGATGCTAGTTAAATTGTGCGTTATATCTGGTATAAGTGAATGATAATTATTATTGAACTTAGTGCTTTCATTGTTAAACGATACTACCGAAGACGCTTGCAGGAGGCATTTCTCACATAAATGGTAAAAATTAGGATATTTGTAACTTTAAGGCTAGAATGGGTCAACGCTTTCGCGGCGTTCAGTACAATGATAGCAGTGATTTTGCGTTGCGTGCGAGAGTCATACTACTACAAATAAATCTTTAATAAACGTTTTTCTTAAAGGTTGTGATTTTCTAGTTTCGGTAGTTCCCGTATTTGCTTCCTGTTTTAAGAAATAGTGCCTTGGTTATTTGTAAATGCGCTATAAATGGTCATATCGATGTTTCAACGTACTGTTGGTGTATTATCATACATCTGTGCAGGTATTCAGGTTGCTTAATTTGCACCCTAGAACCGTCCAACTTCATCCTTTTTATGTTTGATTTCCTTACATTTTGTGTTTGTATTATTTCGTATTAGGTATATTGCGATGCGAGTTTTCGATATTACTGATAACTAAGTGAAAATGTCGGACATTACTGTTAAAGTATAACAGGAGTCGAATGCAATACATTTAATATTCTGGCTTCGTTTTGTCTTTTTGTTCGGGTTTACTTGTTAATGCTACAGCTAGTACATAAGTACATTGAAATAAGTAGGGATTTATAAATAGGTATAAACAATGGCAGATGCATGCAATAGCTGCTAAATTTTTTCGTTCCCAACATCCAGTAGTAAAATTATGTTTGTAACTTGAGGAAATTAGAAATTATTCTCAAACTGCTTAAGTTTGTTAAACTAACGGCACTGCACTACAACTATTGTGGATATAAATAAAAGCAAATCTTAAAATTGATAATTTTGTGCTAAATTGCTCGTGCGCTTCCACAGCGTGACATGTATGCCTAAGTGCAGAAGTTAGTTATTTTATGTAAATTTTGATTTGCAAAGTTGTAAATACACATTGCATTTGGTTACGGGGCGTCTTATAAATAATGACTTGAGATGCAACAAAACTAACCAGAAGAGAGTGCCGTTTGATCACAGAAATATTTAAATTTTTTTGAAAGGTGTTCGAATTGTGTTTTCTAAATTTTTAGCCCGCTTTTATTGCAATGTTTCAGAGCTGGGCTGACGCATTTGGAAATCAACCAGAGCTCAGTAGTATTGGAGAAACTTATCGCGAACTAAAGTCAAAAGGTGTCGATTTTCCCATGACCGATCTTGACGCAATGGCACCGATTATAACGCCAGCAAGAGTAAGAATTTATGTATAGCTACTCGTGCTCTTGTCGAAGTTACCGTAACGATACATTTTTGTTGAGGAAAAAATAGTGGAGCGTTTTTATTCGAAAGTCATAATCCACTTCCTTCGTTTGTGAATGGATGTTCAAGTTTTTTGTTTAAAATCAAGTTAAAAATATCTCATTTTTAAAAATTTTATTTATTTAATAAAATATGAAAAAGAAAAGTTGAAAAACTTTATTTGTTTTTGATTTTAGTTTTCAGCCTCGTTTATAACAATTAGAAAGGGTTTTTCATTCTTGGACTGTTGTACAGATCGAATTTTTGCTAAAATTTCTTTTTTTTATCCGGATCATTTTTGACATTTTAATTATTAACGTGTTTTTTAAAAGAATTTTTTTTTAAAAATTATTCTGTCTTGGCATTGGGAGTTGCTTTATCGAATTTTCGTTGAACTGATTATTCATGGTGTAATTAAAGCAGAGAATGCTTAATTTTGCAGCATAATCCTACTATAATCTATAATCGATACATTTTACAATGATTGACTGTAACTTGGCATTCGTTGACGTATATCATTACTACTAATGAGGGTTAGGTTTAAAGCGAATGGATATCGGGCTCCACCAGTACTACTTTCTAGTTATTCATTTAGGTGATACGATACTGAATTTTAATCGTTGGTCTCTTAAACAAACCAGTCGTATTATCGAATCGCTCCAATAAAACTTGTGTTTTGTCTGAAGTCTTTGTTTGGTATAGGCTTGCTGCAACCAGTTTTTGTCAATAACCAGACATGTTTTGAATTATTGTTTTGCTTGTTTGCAGTCGGTACCTGAGTCGTGCACACCTACGCAAGAAGCTTCACTTAATCACCAACACGTAAGTTTCTAGATATATTTGCACATACTTATATTCACTGTTTGTATGTAGCCGTATTTAGCAGTTTGTGTAATTTTTTATTATATTGCATCGAGAAAGCTCACAAATGATGCTGTTGTATTGCCGATGGTTTTGGCTAGCAGTGTTAGAACGGGAGAGTAATAACGACGAACATATTTCGTTTAGATTTTTTTGTTGCTTATTAAGCTTAGTAATATGTCCTGTTTTAAGCAAGGGAACTTTATCAAAAGCATGACTTAAATGTTTGCATTTCCAGTTTGCACTATCTTAATCCGCATACCGAAAACTGAAGCAAAACTCATACACTGTCGCGTGCTCTAGAATATTCATATCCTATGATCAGTTATCAGAACCAATCTTTATGTTTCGTGGCCCATCTGATAGGGCCACTGAATGACTCGAGACCATTAAGTGGTCGCAGACACTCTTACATATTCAAATATTAGTATGAATATCTGCCATTACCTTGTACATATTATGGAAACTGTTCACTTCGTGCATGTATCACATTGCACAGAATCGTATCACAGTATAAAAATTACGCTTCAAGCAAAATGGTCTCAGAGCTGCCTTTTGTTGAATGTTTGAGCGATAGGAATTTTCTATGATGCGCAAAATAAAATATATTCGTAAGCGCCTGTTGGAGGGTGTTCTTTCGTTCAACTTTTATATCGATAAGGGTAAGCTTCTATTAATTACCACACATGCACGATGTCCGGCAGTACGGTCGGCTTTTGGTCTCTCTCAGGGCGGGGTATCAGCCGGCCGGCGGGAAGAGGTGGAAAGTCAGGGGTGTGTTGTTTAATAGATCGAAATAATTTTGTTTAAGCGTTTTCAAGCTTTGAATTTACTGCCATTTAATTTAAAAGGTGCTATTTCTGTTCATGGACTGTTTGGATTTATTGTTAAGATGATTATTAGAAATCGGTAGTGACGTTGTGTGTTGCTTTTTCAGCCACACGGTGTGCAGACTGCAGCAAAGCACGCGCGATTTCAGCATCATTCGCAAACAGAGCCTGTTGTCAACGATCGTACTTCTACAGGACCGCATCACGGAATTGTGGTTCCACCGCGACGAGAAGCGTCTACCAACAATGATAGCAGCTGTCCAGCTGTTGTTCATCCAACGCCGGCACAGTTGGCCAAATTGCGGGAGGATCTTGATATCGTTCATGGGAATTTACGGGTACTGCGCGAAATGCTATCGGAACTAGTACCAGGCAAGGAAATCGCTGAAGAATTTTCTCTTCTAAAGGTAGTTTTGAATGCAAATAATGCATGTCAACATTACGATGAATTTAAAAAAGACTTACAAACAGACTTTACGTTTTTATTTTGTTTGGAATGCCCTTGCGAAAATGACCGAAAAAGCGAAAAAAGTCAATGAACACTCCATATTAAAGTAATTTTGTTAAAATATACATCATTGATATTATAATACGAGAGTTCACTTTAGGACGTACACCATGGTTGTTCTTTTGACAAGAATTTATTCGGGCAGAAATTCGCGTTCACATTTTTGGCATTGGTATTCACATTTTTGTGAACGCGAACATGAGCTCTGCGATGTACGAACGGAATTTACGTTCGCGCACATTTGGTAATGTCGCAGGTTTGTCCTCGTTCATCAAATGACATTCTGAATCAGGCTGTAATGTTTGCGATCTATTTGTATCAATAGCATACGATAAAAACGCGATTCCACTTGTACGAGGTCAGCGAAATGTTATGCTAAACTGCAAAATTAGTGACCGCGAACAGCACCTGCGCTGTTGTTGCATCGCAAGTCGTGTACACGAGCATAAGGGAAATTGTAATTTGTTCGTATTTACGGTGGTGAAGTGTCTTGACAAAATAACAACTCAGGTGTGCTCACCTAAAGTGGCCTCACGTATTATTTTACTGATATCAGTGTAATTAAGCTTCTTTTGCTGTCAAGACACAGCCATAATGATATAATTTGACAGTAATGATTCATCGAATGCAAGTATTGTTATTATAGATCTCACCTAACCATAAAATGATGTGATACATTTCGTATTATGCTGTTTGGTTTCTATATAATACAGCTATACATGATTGCTAATAAAGATGGATGTCAGGTCGGGTGCAGTGCTTGTCGGGTCGGATCGAGTTGACGTGAGCGCCCGCGGGTTGGGTCAAATCGGGTTGTTCCACACACAGGAAAATATGATACTCATAACTCAGAAGCAGTGTGCTATTGGTAAAGTTTTGTACTCTCAGCACATTGGATTACATACGGTTGGCAGATCTTACCAGCTGAAGCATATCAACACAGTGTTACAGTTTACTGAAATTGCAGACAGCCCTGCAAAGAAAGGTGCTTTATTGAATGTGTCTGGGCCGGAACCTTGTGTTCCAGTTTCCTCTTCTATTGTGAAGACTTCGCTGGTGCGTTCCCTGTTTGGACAACAAGCTAGACGGTGGAGAGGGGGAATAAATTGCAGGCAGACGAGGATTTTCTTTCCTGAAGTCAATTATAGGAAATCTCGCTTCTTATGGAAGCTTAGCAAAGATAGACTGCGGATTGCTATACATGTTTTAACTTGGCATAATCTTTTAAATGCCCATCTTAAAGTTATGAAACTGAGAGAAAGTAGTCTCTGCGAATACTGTCGTCAGGAAGCTGAAACGTCTGAACACTTTGTTTTCAGATGTAAAAAATGGGGTGACGCTAGGCAAAGGTTCTTAGGTGCTCAACAACTAGCAGTTACTAATGGTAGGACTATGTGTTTGAGTAAATTAATAGGTTTTTGCGTTGCAACTCAGAGGTTTGATCTAGGTTTATAAGAATTAGAACACGGTGATGCAAAGGGTCCTACTATTGGACCTGTGCAAAACTATCACACCGTTACTCAAGTCTAATCTAATATACAGTTTACTATGAGTGTTGTGGTGATGTGATTCGGTTCGACAACCGTGTGCGACTTCGAAAAATTTCAGTTAGTTACTTCTCATACCTAATTAGCGGGTGGATGCGTTTTGACATTTTTTTACCTGCTGTGCCCTTCAATTGGGACCGAACTTTTATCCTCTACACTGTTATCTCGTGTATTTGTTGTAATATGACGTTTTTAATTTCATCAAATTTCATTATTAGTTATATAGTTTTTGGATTTGAAAATTTGGGTTACATAGTTCAGTTATATTTTTATTTGTATTTCGTTTGCAGTAAGTTTAAGGGTAGTTGTTATATAGCCGCTCAGTCGTTTCCGTATGAACTTTCCTTCCGTATTGATAACCACATAAAATATCGATAACATGCAATAACTTGAACCTTGTAAGGATGTGTTTCTTTACCTTCGGTATGCTAGCTGTCGCCACGATCCCTCCGAAAAAGGGTGCGATGTTACACAATTATGTGTATTCTACGTAATTAATTTCTAGTTGGATTATAAAGCAAACATTTTCGACATAGCGAGGGTTGTGAGTGTCCGAAACCCAAAGATAGTTACTACCAGCACAAAAATAGGCGGAGCGAGAAAATACTATGTAAATGAAGAATTCCGTCGAACCATGCTTGTCTTAGATTTTGTTGAATTATATGTGATTCAAAAAAATAACACAGTCGGGCCGGTCGGGTTGACACGGTTGACGGGTCGGGTCGGGCTGAAAAACTCGACCCGAATTCCATCTTTAATAACTAACATGTTACATGCTTATTAGCATACATTATATACTCCTGCTTTCCCGATTATACAACCGGAATCTTTACAGAGGGGCGGAGGGGCTACTATGCAATATGTTTGTGATGTATTTACAATATATAATGCGATTGCGCTATATTTTTCGGCGTTAAAATTCTTCACCTAGCCGGCTTCGCCGAATCCCAAGAGTCCCATAGATTTTTGGACCAACCTAAGCCCCGGTAAAAAAACAATACTCATTGACACAAATCGAAATGTCATAAGTGATAGTGTTTAGGTAGGTGCAAATGCAGGTGTGCTGGTAGAATAGCTGAATAATAATAAACCATAATGACATGACCTTGATACAAGTATTGCAAAATAAATAAAATAAATTTATAATAATTAACACTCTAAGCATTTTAAGAGAACAGTAAAAGATCATATTAAATTGAAGTTAAATAAACATGTTTAGCATTTCGCGCAATATGTTTTCAGCTGCCTACAAAATACAACCATTTTTACGTGCATATCCAAAACAACGAACAGTAAATTTTTGGTAAGGCTACAAAAAAGATAGCTTAGTGTTTTTTGTACATTTATGAACGTTTTGCACAAACTGCAGAACTCGTCAGAAATTAATCATCTTCGCTCCGAAAAATATCAAAAATTTTATATATGAGATTGTCAAAATTTTAGTATGCTTTTTAACATTGCGTAGGCAATTGTTCGAGGCTTGTTTGCGGATGAAGAAATTTTGTGTTATTTCTGTTCGATTTACTTACTCGCGGAGTACTGTAGTTATCTTGTTAAATAAATACTGGTACAAAAAATTTTTGTTCTAGTGTATCGCCTCTACGTTGCATGTACGTATTTCCAATTATAAACGCTTATCATAGGATAGGCAATATCGCAGTAAATTGCTGTTAAAACTATGTCAGTGCACACTCTTTCTAATGTTGTATTCGGACCTTAGGAACTATAATTGCACTTGCTCTGTATATATTTTCTATACTAACCAGTTAATTATGTATATAAATATTGTCGTCGGGTTTTCGGACATTGTGAATATCCCACGACACGCAAAAACCAGTAAATGCTGAGTCCAAATATCTTCTGAGGCAAATATTGTACTCTGTCCCGTTGCTCTCACAGCTAAGAACGAATGGCATAACCCATATATCTGGCCTCCAATTCTAAAGCTCATGACGTGACTATAATCTGGGTCCATTTGGTTCCCGGAAAGTACAGAGGCGGGTGATTACGGCGGGTAAACTACAATTTGATTAATAGCATCTGACGACGGCTATGACAGTAATATTAGAAGTACAAAGTGGGATTCGTCTTTTGTATGAATATTTGGGTGACGTTTGGTGTATTTTTGCTTAGAATCTTCACTCCACGTGTCGCGCAATGCAGGAACGAATATTACTTTTGCTCGACGTATGTGCCAACGACGAAGTGACAAGTTAGTTCAGTTTAAAAATAATATTATCTTCTAGGGAAGTTGTTGTGTTGCACTGCTTTTGGTATAACTCGCAGTTATGTAATAGTTGTTGATTATTTACTCGGAAATTTTTGTTTAAAAATATTTAGGCTCCAACTATGTTATCGTTGCATCGACTTGTTGTGTTTATTGAGTTGCCCAGTTTACAAACTGTGCTGCTCAGCTTCTGGTAATAGACACAGATCGCCCCAAATGAATGCATTTCGAGCGAATAATTGAGTAGTTGGTTCAAGCTTACAAAAGTTTTAATAGTAATAGTAAATAACATTTTATAAATAATAGTTTTGGTTTCGAGCGAGCGACTTTTATTTCTGACAAGATCTGAGGTGTGGGGTTGGAAAGCAATTATTTTTATTATTATTTTCGGATGTGTTTTAGACGAACTTCTGATGGTTAACGATGATATGAATTTTCTTTTCGAAAAATATGATCGATATATGAAAAATAGAACTACAGCTGAACGTTCGTCGTGTGGTGATTCAACAGATTCTACCGGAAAAGTTTGTCGCTTTGTGTTACCTTAATTGTACGGGTCGCTTGTTGCAGCACCTTACTATCGTACATTTGCTTTGTTTTTGCGAAAGTTATCAACAACACTGATAATGAATTTGTTTAAAATGGCACATTAAAACTAGTAAGTACTACTGCGATACAGAGATTAGGATTGGTTTTTGCATCTGCTATACTAAGACTTCTTTCATGTTTCAAAAAATTATGGCAGGCACGATGCTGTGATTGTATTATAAGCAGTTTTGCAATATGCATAACGTTATTTTATAGCAGTGTGGGGGCACAGTATACGTAATCCTTCGGACTGTAAAATTTTTTTGGGCGAAAATATTTTCTTAAATATTGCCCTATACGACAAACAACAGTTGTACTATCTGTTGAATTAATAACTAACTTTAGTTACACGCACAACGAGTGCAAACCGAGCCAGACAGTTGATTTTGCTCCAGTGAAACCATTCAATACATCCGCGACGATATTATAGGCGCATTTTAATCAACCTGAGAACCTGCATAATAGTCTGTATTCGCTGTGAACGCCTCCAAACGAGTCTATAAATAACTTAAATGTGACACTGAAATTCGGCATTTATAGGACTCCAATTTTTTCGAACTAATTTAGCACTCCAATTTATTTTGTTTTCCAATGACTGAAAAGATTAAAACTTTTTGAATTAAACAATCATAACTTTCAAGCAGTCAGGATTTATAGGTCCATATTTTGACACTAGAGGCAGTAGCACATGACTTGCAGACACATGTTATGCAACTATAAACAATTACCTTCATCGTGTTGAGCAGCCCTGAAAACCAATAGCCCCAATCTAGCGTACCTAAATAAAAAAAGCGTAAAATTTTGCAATTTTCGTGGCCAAATGGTATGCTATGTCGATTAATGTCCATTTAACTTGTAAAAACAATGCAACCAATAACAGATTTTAAAATTTTACATAACACAGTGTCTGCCAGTCAGATGAAGCAAACAAGAAACTAAATCAGGATTTTGAAATTTTATTTTTTCGATGTATTCTCTATTAATTGCACTTGATTCATAACTCGTAAACTATAAGAGTAGAGTTGTAGCTTTCGAAAAATCGATTCTGAATTGTAGTTTCTATTTTCCCCAAGCAATGTCGGTGGACCCCATATGATTAAAATAATATAGTCAACCGATTTGAAGTATTCGAATTCTTTGTTAAAAGTGAAGACTGAGTTTTGCGCACAATTGAAAATTGGGTATCGGTAAGCTTGTAATAAAAAGTTTTTGAAAGTCCATTGGTTATAAGTTGTTGTGCGTATTTAAGTTGGTTGCTTGCTCATGACATGTCGGATTCACCGATTGAAGCGACATCGCATGTTGATTGTCCTTAGGAAATGGTGTTATATTAAGCTAAACAAATTTATGCTGATAATACTTTAATGCAACAAAGCGACGATACCATAATAAGAGATGATCAGATGAAAATCAGTCATGGAGGTAGGCGCGGTGCTGGTTTAAATTTAATTTTGATGGAAGCAGTTAGTTTGTATATTCAAGCAGACGACGGGCACACGTGCAGACAAAATTTTTTTCAGGCTGTCAGATGATAAACCACGCTCTAACAATAACAAATATATTTCTTATTTCAGGCGAAAGCAATGGCAAAAAACGAAAATCCGGCTCCGTTAATCGATTTTAGTGATCCACCGAGATTATCTGCAGCAAAGTCAACGAATGATAGCAGTCAAAACGCACAGGCCGCTTTATCGTCTGATTTGCAGTCGATTAAACTATGTTGGTTCTTATAGTGTATTTTACCAACATTATTTTTAATTCTGGGAGTTATAATTAGTGTAATTATTTTGGTTTTCTTCAGTAATGATGTAGTGTTGCCAAGATAGTTATTGCTATGCCTTGGTGGAGCGATATGTGTATTTCTTTATCTAGTATTAGCATGCTTCAACTGTTGACCGTTTTGACGAATGAGCTTGTAAAAATATACCTCTGAAGCATAGATTCTTCATTTCAATGAATGGTGCAGAACGCTGCCCCGAAGTGGAACCCTAGAGAAAAATTGCGGTCGCCACCTTAATAGGGCTGTCTCAAACGTGGGGTTGGGGCGCCTCTTATTGCTACGCCCCCACCCCATCCCCCGCATTCTAGCTATTTAGCAGTTCATTCTCAGTTCCTAGCCAGCATATTTATTTTAAAAACTACATAATATTACTGAGCTCTCCATTCGCTGAAAATTTTGGCGGGGGGGCATGACCCGGGGTCCCTTGTTCCGCATCGCGCCCCGTTAGTAACTGTGTATGGATTGGCAATTGTAATTATTATATGCATTTAACACATTTGCTGATTGCGCGTGCTTTGTTTGTGCAGTTAACTGTTTCCTTGAATGCATTTCTGTTCATGTTAGGTGCTAACTCGGGTGACATAGACCTAGGTCGGCAACCCATGCATGACCTTTATCGCGTCGAGAAGCAATACTGAAGTTTCAACATTATAAATCCACAGATGGACACTTTTTTCACGAATTTTGCTAGCTTTGCTTCTTACACTTTGACTCTTATGTTTTAGCCTCTGATAAACCGAGATTCGATATGTTCAATACTGTAAGCGCTACGCATGCCGACTCTACAAAAACGTAAGTACAGCTATTGCCAGAAATAAGCAACCAATTTAATTATATCCTCATCAGTCGTCATTCAAAACGATCAAAATTTTGTCAGTTTGAAATTTTTATTTAAACGTGATAAAACTGGTATAATTTCGTTGTTCAATAGGATAATGATTCGTTTATGATCGTTGCAAATTCTCACGTTATTTTTGTACATTACTGGGCGATACTTACTGTAAATACATTGTATATCTATGCAAAATTAATGGAATACGGATTGTTCAATGTGTTTGGAAATTAAGAATGTAATACAGATACATATATAAACGCAGGAAGATATTATATTAAATGAAAAGTATCGTCTTTTCACATGCTCAGTACTTTATTTTAACCCACGTAGTCAATCCTTGAGCTCGAGGATATATTTTTAGAATCAGCGCTGTATATGAAAATATATAGTAAGCATTTATAAAAGGCAAATATACAGCTCGTCTGCTTTTACCTTTCGTCTACCAATTAACATTAAATGATGTTTTTTTGCTTCTGTACAAGCGTAGCTTTTTACATAGCTGTCAAATTGTTATAATTCTTTCTGTCTGTTTGTATTACTCATAGCTTATCACTTGATTTATAAATTTTTGATTTTTTATTCGCCTCGTAATAGAATATAATATTATGCGCTAATTTTGTGTTTGAGCTGCTCCAAGATTTCGTGTCCAAATTCCCACGAAGGCAGTAGCAAATGCAAACTTCGGGCTTTTGGCCACAACGGTTCCACCGACATCTAAATACAACTCATATTGGAGGCTTTGGATCACAACATTCTATCACGGAGAGCTGATAATTTTTTGTTAACGACTTTTTCCAGCTAGGGCCAAAGCAAAATTTTTTACGAAAATTATAATTTTCAAAATTTTGCCTATATGAGTTTTTAGTAGTTGCAATGATTGCTATTTAATAATTAAACCTGTTGGTTTCATGTCGGGTGCGTGACAGCTAATGACCACGTGGTGCAAAGACCGGAGCTTTATAAGCTGTTACTAAGGATCCAAATAATAATTTTTGTTGTAGCCGAGCGTTGTGATTTTATTGTCATATATGATATATCTTTATAGAAGCAGCACTTATCAAGACAATACAAATGTCGATCAAACAGATCTTGGCCTTGGGGCTGCTGCGCAACAACGTGGCTCATCGTACACGAATTCCAATGTACCGGTTAGTCGATGTTGCAATTTCATTTTTTTGCGTAATTTAATATTGTTAGATTCAAACTTAGTGGAAAACAAACGTTACATTATAATTATTTTTTGCTCGAAGTATGAGCGAACTTAGAACTATAACGTTATTACGCATTGAAGATGTTCAAAATATAGTCACCGTTATGAAATAAAGACTTCGTTTAAGCTGAAATATTTTTAAACTTTGTTAGATAACTTAAAAGTAGGATTAGACTTTCTTTTAGATATTGACTTATATAGCAGTTTTCTTATCAGGGGCATACATTCTATTTACATTACTGTTAGTCGGTACTGAAAACGCACTAATAGCAACTGTAGTGTTGCGGTGATTGTCAAGCAGTGAGCGAAACGCGCAAGCAATTAGTTGTATGTTTACTCACAAACCAAGAAACGTCTTGAACGATTTCGAGAAATACGATCCATATTCTGGATGACTCCTGAAAAAATATAGCCAAACATATAGGAATTTCTTGAAATCGACAAAAATATGCTTAAAAAGTAACATTCGAGATGGGGCGAAATGCTCATACACGACATGATAAAATAAAGAGTGTTACGTAACACCCTAAGATATAGTGTTACCGAGATTGTTGTTCAACTTATTAGCAAAAATTCGTTGCAAAGGTGAACTGTGTGCACAAATGATTTATTTTAACATCTTTTTGCTCGATATAGTTGTATTATATATTTTAGGCCGCATCATATTTTCGAATTAGGTTTTAGTAGCAAGAAGCTGTCCAGAATTTTATAGCCAACTAAATAACTTAAATATTATTCGTGCAGGTATTAGGTTGAACGTCCGAAAATTTATTTCAGAACCTCAAATATAGCCAATTCGAATGGTCTAAATGCACTGTCTTACATTGTCTTTGTGAATTATATAAGGGATGAGGTTATAATTGATTAGGACATACACGTACTTTTGCACAGAAAAAACAGACTGAATGAATTCTCGTGATTTAAAGGAAAGCCAATCACGGTAACGTAGTTTTAGAGTGAACAAAAATTATTTTTAAGCTTGATTCAGAGGAAGATATAAAAGAAATGGAACGTTGGCTGAAGAACACCGTAAGTTGCGTTACAATTGCATTGTTAAGGCACTCAAATATTTATGGTCAATATGGTTTTTAGTGCACATGCGGTGTCGGCAATATAAAATTCTGGTTTTACATAAAAATTAGCGACATTATTGCGAACATATGGATTACTTAGTTTATATAACAGATCGGCGCAATATTATACAATTCGCGCACTTATTTTGAGCGAGAGGTGGTCATCTCTGCTGTGTACTGTACTACATGGTCAAACTATGGAGCAGACACGTGACAGCGGGTTACGACATGGTAGTACCTGTAGTTGTTAACTGTTGCAGTTATGTTAATTTCGAAGAATCAGAAAGCGCTTTTATTCGTCACGTGTTACGTGAGTTAATTATTGTTCTATAATTGTCGAATTGTACTTGTATTGTTGTTTTCTAGGCATCGCCAACAGCGAATCAGTCTTCTCAGGGTACTGCAAGTCATTCCAGAGGTAAGGTTCAAAGCTCCCGCTATTTGTAAGAATGTTGTCCAAGCTACGTGTATAAGGGACTTAAAAACTGGCGCTTGTAGTCATACCGACAATTCTTGGATTGTTTATTTATGTCAAGCAGGCATGGCCATAATGAAATATAGTAATATATGCTTATACGATATGTTCACTGTTTGGAGAAGCCATTAAAAGGTTTTAGGTATTGGGCGACCAGTGTTTGCTATATTGTCATGTTTTAAACGCGTATTCATTGTGACGAGTTTTAAATTTTCCAATAGTGGGGGCACAGTTTCCGGCTTTAGACGAAGTATAATTGTCTAGTCTCTACTGTTTTACGTAATTTGTTTTCTTTTCAGTAGACTTCTTGTTTTCTTTGCTTGCTGGCAATTCTCCCGGCTAGATTCTCCCGCGCTGCAACCTTAGACTTAATACTAATGAAGTTAGCACGGATAATATATTTGTTGATCAAGGAAATCCCTAAAAGTCACTGTTTATGTTTATATTTTTGAAACAGCGAGCGTAGCAAGTGGGCTTTTTTCAAATAGCTTTCACCTGAAGTTCTTGTTTTGTTGTTCGACAGTTTCTTTTGTCTACTGTGTCACTCAGAACTCATTGCCGGATTTATGGATTTTCGCGACTTATGCGAGACGTTATAGATACCTGTTGTGCTTATACTGTTATAATGGCTTGTTGCCAAAATTTTCGAAAAACATTACGGATTCGAAAGGTGTAACTGGACATTGGGGTCCACGATATTATAAAATCAAATTCTTATCAGAGACGTCGGATAGAAATGGAGTTATGATACGGGATCATCTGTCGAGGCCCTCAACCTTGCCAGACCAACAATTTTCGAGCTGCGAATAGAATTTTTAAAATAGAAATATCAAAAAGGAAACTTTTAAACCTGAAAGAGTTTCTTGCTCGCTGCAAATACTCGATGACCGTTTAGCGGTATTTATCCTGTTGAAGATGAATTTTTTGTTTTAAACTTACACTGGGTATGACGTTACACCATTAGAACGTTTTAGGGACTAAATTTCTGTATGTTTAAAGGAGTTAGCAAGGATGAGCCTATAGGTTTTCAGCGTTGCTAAATAAGATAAGTGCAATATATATTGTCGTGTTATTGTAATCGTCCAGTATGGTAAGTATTAATGGTCTAAAACGGAAAAATGACGCTTGAAATTTTAATTTTTTATTGAATTATAAATTTCGATACCTGGTTTTTTGGTCATTGAATGAAAATTGATACTATGACTCTGCTATGTGCTAGAAATTGTCGTAATCTTGCCGTTAATGCATTGCTGCCTGTTATTGTCTTAATAGTACTTCGGTCTAGTGAAGCGGCGACGTATGTTGAACAGACTGTGACGGTAATTGTAGTTACTGTATTGCACTCAAGTTTACATGAAGTATAAAATATAGCGATGAGCACGTGTCCATAAATGTGGAAAAGTATGACTGTAATGTACGTTACATCGTAAACATTGATTATTTTTCCGATAAATTGAATTCTTTTCTAAATATTAAATACAATATAGAGGTTAATTAAACAAAGCAGTTACTCTAATAGCCTCAACTTAATAACTGACAGGAAAATAATAGAGGGCTGATTGGTTTAAAATCTTGTACAAATATAAGCCGTACCTTCAATTTTACATAAAGAATCTATGTTTTTAAAATTATTAAGAGCCGTAAATTTTTCAAGATTTTGACCAATTTCTTTCTGAACGAACTACGTCGGATGCCACTAGCTGTTCCTCGATTTCCGAGCAGCAAGTTTCGTCATCTGGAGCTGGCGTTCCTAGTCGACAAGTGAGGAATCAAAAAGACGATCAGCAGAATATATTGTTTGCGCTCTGATGTTTTTAATCTTTTATTTGTTTGTGTCTGGCGTTAAAAATATTCCTTTTATTGCCTTATTGTTCTGTTTCATTTCGCACCCGTTAGTTTGTGGCACTGTTCTCGACTCTGTTTGGTGTTCCGGATCGGTATATTAATGTCTTACTGTTTAATACTACATCTCTGTCCAAACAGGCAAGGCACATAATTAAAAATGTAATAGCTATTTAGCCGGGTCGATACGATAAAATCAATTTAACGTGTGAATTCGTAACTAGGTGCCTGTCCAATTGTTAGTCTCGAACGTTGTCGCCAATCGACCTTTTAAAATGGCTGTAGAATACGGGATTAGAGTTCCATTTTACAATGCTCTTTTTCAGAGCGAAATATTGCAAATTGAGCCTTTCGAGTAAAGTAGAACCGGAGTTTAAATTATCAGACACAGTTACTTTCGGTTTATAACAATGTAATTAATGATTGATCTTGCAGCAAGAATTTTTTGTTGTGTTGTGACAAGTAGCAAAATTAGTAGCATGTATTTTTTCATACCGGAAACTCCGGTTCAAATTCTTGATTAAATGTTTCTTTCTTACTAGACTTTCGCACATCTTGTATTTTCCAACGTTTCCAGCAAGTTTTGTAACCAGCCCCATTTTCCTTCATTCAGATTTGCTGCTGCGACGTAAATTGAATAACAGTACTTATGATGGTAATGTGTTTTTCTTAGCTTAGTTGCAATGGCATTTTATTATGAAACGCAATACTCAAATTCTCTGCTAGAAATTTCAGCCTGAAGTGGACCTTTCTACAGTCCCGAGTTTTTGTAACTTCACCCTGACGATAACGGCGTTAAACGACTTTGCGATACAGTTTTGTAACATAAAAATATAGAATTTTATATATAGATGTATAGTTTGTATTCTTTATTTATATATTGTATTTTTTCATTTATTTAATATCTTAGTTTATTAATGCAACAAAATTGATAAAAATTTATTCATTTAAGTGCGCCTAAACCGTCACACAAGTATCTTCGATTTCAATATACTCTTTCCACAACCCCAAAAGTGTGTGTGGGGGTTTCTATACAGGTCCCTGCTTGTTAATTTTCGTGGGAAATTTTGAGTGCAAGGATTTTTGACTTTATTGCACATGTCTTTTCTGAGTACCCATTTTTGGTAGTGATGGTATTGTGGACGGGATACTACTTTATTAAATCACTGCGAGATTACTCACAATGCGCTTGCCCACCTCTTTATTTTTGTGTTCGGTGGAATATGAGTTAAAGACGAAAATGGGCTGTATTGGCGAATGAACCCCCCTCATAACTCGGAGGCTGAATTTAACATAGATAAATCTTGTACATTATATAGCATGGCGAAAAGAAAAAATTTTAATACCTGATTTTCCATAAACACAGTGGTGCTTGAAAATTATTTGAAGTCAAATCTATGTCACTATGCGCCACAGTAAATATGCTACACAGACGATTCAGCTTGGGGTTTATTAGGAAATCCAGGTGCATTTAATGGTATATTGCACTTATTTGCATTGTTTTGCATGAAATATGACGTGCTATGGAAATATGTAGATACATGACTAGATGGGCTATACGTTAGGAACTTGAGCAGGTGAATAAGGAATAATGTATTATCAGTATATATAGGCTAGTAATATAAAATCTAATAGAAAAACTCTTTATATAGTACGCTATACGTCTTGATAGACTCCTGTTACGTGCCTATATCACGCATTGACCTGTATGGTTTTTAAAATTTCTTGCTAGGAGTCTCAATATTGTATAACAGTTCCAATTCCATTATAAAATACTTTGCAGCATGGATTAAATATTTTTATATACCAATATTTAATAAACCGGGGATTTTATACAAAGAAACCAAGGAATTCATTCTGAATTTTCACTGGTCACCCCAAAATAAGTAATGCCAGTATAATATGACACTGCCTGATAGGCGTATCCTTTTTAATATAACTTAAACATTCTTTAACATGTCAAAAATTGTCTAGCATTTGTAATACAGTCATATTTTGGGACCTACAGAAAGCTTGAATTGATTTTGCCAGTTGGGAAAGAGCGTTCTCGTTTGTCTGCAACTGGTTTTGATGTGCTATCTTCGTTGGCGTTCTTTAAAGGACCCCTCATTCAGCCGTTGTCTATTCACTGAACCAATAATATGGGCTCGTAAGCTATTAATCGTAGTGCTGTTTTGTGTGTGTGGTTAAATCACTTTCTACCTTATTTCCATCATGTCCGGTATGGCCTTTAACAAATCCCATAATAACGATGTTAATTCGACCGGTTCTGCGTAGACGCTGAAACGAATCAATGTTGTGAAATTTTTTGGGTATCCACATGTCTTCACTCATATACAGGGTGCCCGCCTACGGAAAAATCTGTGAAAATCCGGGAAAATGAAATATCTCCGGTAAACTCCTGGAATTATCACCAAAACGGCCAAAATTCTGGAATACTGCTTGCGACCTCTGTGAATTTGCATCGAACTGTTGAATAATGTTGTGCTTGACTGTGTGAACATACCGTCGCTTGTGTACAGCATTATGCCAAATTTTTTCAATTTAGGACTTTTGCATTATAACCTCCAGCACACTTTGCTCATTTTTTTATGCAAAAATACATAATAGCACACGTTCTCTGTCGTTTTGCTACTTTGCTAAAAACGTTTTGTGGTTGTCGTCAGTTTTTTGTGCATTATATTAATAGCGAATACCCTGCATCTGACAAAATATCATATACCGCAGTTATGGCTTAGCACCTTTTTTCATGCTGAAGCTTGTTCAGAAACTCGACGACTGCTCAGAGGTGGCAGTTTTTTTCGATGAAGCCGTAAACAAGGTAGCGCAGACGGGTCAAATGGATCTGATGGTTAGATTCTGGGATGAAACAGAATGGTTTGCCATGCCGTAAAAGCAGTCGGCGGGCCGCTCAGCGTTTCTGTATACCTGATTTGATGAAGTTTGTTCAGGGAGCAAGAAGCTATATAAGAGTGTACGCGCTTTTAAAGGAGCAATATTCACGGATTTAAATATATATTTAATTGCTTAAACGGTCCGTGTCTCAGCTTTGGCTTTCATCGAATCTCCGAGAAAATTGCGATCTAAAATGGGCCGATACCCCGCATATAGTTTATTGATATTGCCTGAACTGTGACTTGCTTACAAAACCGCGGAGGAACACTTTAAAATGGGTCTTTATGCTTACAAAACCGTGGAGGAACACTTTAAAATGGGTCTTTATATAATTTTGTAACTTATCAATATTAAAAGATAAACATCATGTTCCAACTACACATGAGTAAATGACAGATTTGACTAATGGCCGTACTTTTGTTGTTGCATTGCATACAACGTACAACTGATCATGTCTGTATTTGTGGCTCAACTTCTCTAATCCGTGTTATGCTCACTTATTTTATTGTGATTCGTAATAATGAAAGTAACTTGGGCTATTTTTGCACCGTTTCTGCACATTTAGAATTCATTAAAATGACGGTTCACCGCACCATTTCAGGTAATATCTGAGTATTTAGTTTCGATCTTGTACATTGTACTTCGTAATAATGAAATTTACTAGGCTATTGTTGCACCGTTTCTGTACATTTAAAATTCTTCAAAATGGCGATTTACCGTGCCATTTCGGTAAACAACTGAATATATAGTTTCAATCTTGTACATCTACAACATTTCCAGTATTTTTTGTTCAAGTTAGTTTTGTATAAAAATTCTTTTTGACGGAGTTTTCGCTTAAACAATAGAAATCGCTCTGAACGTTTACAATCTTCATGAAAAATCCGAATTACTTCCGTAAGCTGATTTCAATATTGGGGAAGCAACACGCATCTAAATCAACCATTGTATTAGAAATACGTAGCTATCGATTGGAATTGGGTTCTAATGTTGTTCGGCAATGGAAAAGTTTGCATTTAGTACCGAACTCATTTCTGACGGCTAATATCTTGTTGCACCTTAGTGATGAATGACGAAACTTAAAAACGCGATGCTAAATGTGTTATTTTTATTCTGTAATAACTATTTTATTTAATGTGTGGGTCGTTTCATATTACATTTCCCTTTGTAAACTTCATAGAACGCTTACATCATCGGGGGCGATTGCTGTAACCAAAGGGTTGTGGTAAACTGCTTCTTCCTTTCGTGCTGTTTGGTCGACAGGTGTTAGTACGTAATCTGTAGTGACTGTAAGGGGACTTTTCGCTTCACGGTGAGTTATTTTTTGCCTGTTATACTATACATGTACCCTTTTATAGTTACAACAGCGATAATTGTTGTGGAATTTTATTTTGCGTGGCCTGGCCTTTAAAACCTGTTTTGCAATCTTCCATTGCATTTTGCAAACCCATTGTATTAAATTACTTTGCGTTTAAAAATGGTGTCCTCACATTTCTTGTTTATTTCGAACGCGTTACAGTGCTAAATTGTGATGTTACAGTAAAACTAACAAATTGCTAACATGTACATGTGCTTGTTATAACCAAGCTCTCCGCTTGCGCTGCTCCAATGATTTATTGCCAAAATAACAAAACCTACGGCGATCATTTTGGCCACAAAATCCGCTCACATTTTTAGACATACAACGCTTCATAAAGGTATCGGATCAAACGATTGTAAGAATTATATTATCGAGTGTTAAAAGTTTGCCATTTTAACGACAGCAGCAATAGCCAAAGTTTAACAAGTTACCAAAAAGTTAGATTTTCAAAATTGTGTATGCATGAATGTTTTGTTCATTGGAACCAAACTATAGACTTAGAGGTTTTTTAAGCCATTAAATGTGTCGCTTATCTTCCGTTACACAGCCGGAGGACTGCACGAGGCTGAATTGCTTAAAAGAAACAAATTATGTAAACTTTTGAATTACTTTGGTTCGCAAAGGAACAAATCACTTGTTCTACAGTTTTCTAGTGTGCTTAAATTCGTCGCTTTGCCACCGCTAATGTTTTGCGATGGAGAATTTTTACGATATTGATGTGTGCATAAAAAGCTCAGTTATGCACCTTATATAACGTTGATAAAAACAAAATATCGTCACCCTAATAAACAATTGGCACAATGATTACGGGAGATTACGGGAGATGGCCGATATTACTCCAATATCACAATTTTATTAGTAGATACAGGTTTTTAGATATATTATGGTATTCGGGATAAGCTTGAGTAGTTATGTAAACTTGACTTCAGGAAAGATTAAGTTGAAAGATCGTACACAAACTATTCTTATTTTGAACTATATGCTTATAAAAATTTGATACCTGGCTTCAAATTTCTTTTTTTATTTAACGAATTAAATCTATGTTATAGGTTGAGATTGTTTTACATTTGTAATATGTTAACGATGTTTGCTTGCAAGAACTTGGTGTGCTGTATATATATATATTTAACTATTGCTGCATCATACTTTGCAAAACCATCTGCTTAACGAGAGCGCCGTGTGGCATGTGATTAAACGTGCGTTGTTATTCGATTGCTCTTTAGTGGACTAAATTACAGAAAAATGGCAATTTTTGTACTAACGTACAGCTTTATGGAAAAGAGGCATAACCTGTTATGCTATTTCGCCGCAAAGATATGGTCACCTAGTTGTGCCTTTTATTATTTTTGGCTGTGTCCAAGCTGAAATTTGCGACGCCGACGGTCAAAAAGAATTTCTGCTAGCTTTTGCATTATCATTTTGTGGCGACTATTATAATGCCACTTTATTACACTGCTAGGCATGAAGACGTGATTTTGCTTGTTTTTTGTTTCTCTTTTTTTCAGTCATCATTAGAGCCTCACAATATTTACGGTAGTTGGGAATTCATCCACCTAGGCGCTTGGTTTTAAAGAAAGGATGGGTTAACTGCGAAGCTATAGCGGAAATGGTGCAGGACAACGCAAATTTTTGCTAGCTGATAGTGTGTACACATTTTTGACGCCTTGCAGAATTTAATCTTTAATGAAAGTTTTATATATATTTGTAACATTTGCTTGTCACCAGCTCAAAACTAGGCAGAATAGCTACAAAGTTTCTAGATTGGTTTTTAATTTTCAACGCCATAGATGTATTTTTTTCGGTCTGTTCCAGGCCTGTAATTTTCTAGCAGTTGCACGTGTTATGTTCGGCTATAACAAATTAAAAACTTTTAACTTTGTATACCTATAAAGATGGTGAGTTTGTAATATCACATTCCTATTGATATGTTTTGTAAACTGTATGCTATGTATGCTTGGTTTGTTTACTAGTGACTGTCAACTATGCAAATTACTAAAGATTGTAATAAAATAATTTATTTTTAACATCATGAGCGGTTTCGATATTAGATATGGGTAAATTGCTTACTCAAAAGCACATAGAAAATGCTTATGCTTAATATATAATCATAGTCATGCTTTAATAAAAATCTAGCATATATAATTAGGTATGCTTAATTTTTACTTAAACTATACTAATTGATAACTTTTAGCAGTGTTAGATACTTAATGTTAAACTTTATTACTGCTAACTAACACTTAAGCATAGTATGCAAAATAAGTAGCATAAGCAAAGCAGAAAATTCTACTTAATAAACTCCGGTAAAACAAGCGACTGAATTGTATGGTTCATGGCTAGCACTCTGCAATCTTTAAATCAATCGCCAATGTTGAAACGTTGAGAACAGACTGTGGGTACCACTTGATGCCACGATCATTCGTATACATTAACTTCGTTTTATTCTGATATATATATATGCATGCCCTATCAGACAAAGTTGCTAAGAACGCCATTGATGTATACAGTAAATCATGTTTGGTGTTGAGCCGAATATCAGTTTTACGTGGCTTGCAACTGTTAAATGTATGTACTATATAATACTTGTACAATGGCGAGCACACATTTTTATCAAGCAACTAAAAGGCTATCCGCAAGCGTTGAACGTTTCAACATTGACATAAAACAAACAACATTAGGCATGGGCATAAAATTTCAAAGTAATAACATGGATGAGCACCTTCCAGTGCCTGAACGGAAGGCTCTAATCTAGCTGGGGGACGACATTCGATGAATTTTGCTACAAATGACAAAACAAACGACGTTAGGCATCGGCACAAAATTTCACAGTAATAGCATAGCTGGATGAGCACCTTCCGGTGCCCGAACGGAAGGCTCTAATCTAGCTGGGGGACGACATTCGATGAATTTTGCTACAAATGACAAAACAAACGACGTTAGGCATCGGCACAAAATTTCACAGTATATAATAGCATAGCTGGGTGAGCACCTTCCAGTGCCTGAACGGAAGGCTCTATTCTAGCTGGGGACGACATTCGATGAATTTTGCTACAAATGACAAAACAAACGACGTTAGGCATCGGCACAAAATTTCACAGTAATAGCATAGCTGGATGAGCACTTACCAGTGCCTGAACGGAAGGCTCTAATCTAGCTGGGGACGGAATTCGATGAATTTTGCTACAAATGACAAAACAAACTACGTTAGGCATCGGCACAAAATTTGACAGTAATAGCATAGCTGGATGAGCACCTTCTAGTGCCTGAACGGAAGGCTCTAATCTAGCTAAAGGCCGTCATTCGATGAATTTTGCTACAATTTTGCAGGCGCCATTGTAAAGATAACTTTCCTCATGAATAGGCGATTGTGTACTTATGAACCCCCCACAGCTAATCTCGGTAAGCACTTTATATAAACTGAACAGATCCGGGAATCTTAACGCTGCAGAATGTCCATAATAGCCGAGGACAATTAGGTTTCGTTTTCAACGTGGTGAACCAGCTCTATTACAACGTTATTATGTGAAAATATTTA
>JASANE010002185.1:0-15536 GCA_030248225.1 Trileptium ribeirensis
AAAAAGTTTAACCCTTAAGTTTCGGTCTCAAATTTTCATATATCACAATTTGCCCTAAAAATGAACGTCATATTTTGATCAAATTTCGAGCCCAATTTTTTAACTGAAAATTTGAGCAATAAGTTTGAGCGTGTGAACACGCCTTAAATAAGTCAAAGTTGTGCAATTGCTTTCTATGTATCTTCTCGGATTGTTAGTGTTAATCTAAATTTCTTTTATACCAATGGAAGACACTGAAGACAACACTGATCGTGACACACACTGCATCATGTACACTTAATGTAATGATTGTGCCAAGATACGAACTAAATCAAATCAGTTTCAACAGGATATACTCTGTAAAAATAAAATTGGTCATTTTTCAACTAAGAGATTTTCCCATCCTACTTGCACGCAATGTATAGGAAGCTGTAAAATATCAACTAGATTCAGATTTTCCTCTGTAGACATATGTGGCGACCAACCTACAGAAGGAGTCGAGAAGCTAAAGAATCAATTCCACGCAAATGAAGAACGCAACATGATGCAATCGTTGCTTCAAGGATATGACGCAACAATAATGGCGAAAATAGTCAGCCTTCAAAATTTAGGCAAATTAACCTCGTGTATATAAAGTGTAACATAATTACAATAAACAATTTTTTGTTCGCATTCGATATTGCATCACATTGGTGAGCCCGACTGTTTTATTACACTATTTATCAGTTCACTATCGACATTAGTTTAGGCGTTTCGTTCATGTTTGGATTTCGTTTTCGCTTTCGTTAGCTGGTTTTCATTCGATTTCGGACATAGATTCCATAAATCATTCGTCTCTAAATCCGGACAATTTGATACTTGATGCGAGATTTTTGCTGTTCGACGTGTAATAGCGATTTGCGTTCCCTTTAATCCATCCCACCCCGGGACTACCATTGATCAAACGAGCAAATGAAGCTATTCGATTAGGCATTTACCCATCAGAGCCAGTCCGGTCAATCGAGGCAACATCACCTCAACAGGCGTTCCCCGGGAATTTATGTTCAAACAAGTCAATCCAATCAAACCCTTAAGAAACAAGCGATCTTAAATACCGACGGATCAACCTCTAATACCGGGTCAAGGCGGGCCTCCCCAAAGCGATGACCGAAGTATGGTGAAGGCTGCGGATCAAGCTCCCACGATTTTGGCCGGCTGACCCCGAGCTATGGTGTGCCCAGGTCTTAACCTAGTTCGTCACCTGTGGATCACAACCCAACCAACAAAGTTCTTCTACGTCATTGGTTCCTCGCCCTTGAGCAAGCAACCGTGATACACGATCTGTTGATCAATCCACAAAGGTCAACCCTTTACGGCGTCCTCCGTGAGCAGTTGATTCAGCGTCTTTCCGCGTCGGTGCAACGGCGGAGAAAGAACTACTCAATGCTGAAAAACTTGGCGAGCGAAAGCCTAATAAGCTACACACACATGCGACAACTGCTGGGGTCCCTACATTCCGTGATCGACGACTCCATGATGCCCCAGTTGTTCCTTCAACGTCTGTGCACGATGTACTAGTGGTATTGGCGGCGCTCGAAGCCGCGACGACATTGGCCGACAAGGTAATGGAGGTTTGCGGTCTTACTGTAGCTTCAGTTTCCATTGTCGACCCGCTGTCGGCCAAAGTACAGGATCTGCGATCACAAGTAAAGGAACTGTGGAGGTTGGTGTCGATGCTAACCCTCAATCAGAATAACCAACGACACCAGTCCCAGTCCTCCAACGGTGGGTTCCGAGGGCGAGGCCGCAGTCAGTCACTCAAGTGTTGACCGCAAGACCAACAAGATGGTCTATGGTCGTACCACGCCACGTTCGGCACTGCAGCAACGAAGTGCCGGAATCCGTGGCCGAAGTCGGGAAACGGCGACGCGGGACACTAACCACGACGAGTTGTCCCACCGGACTAAACGACTCTTCTCTGTCGGGGACTGTACCTCTGGTCACCGATTTCTCATCGACACGGGTGTCCAAGTCAGTGTTCTCAACGCTTCCATCAACGACAGACGCTACGTTCAATCAACTCAGCCCCTGCCGCCGTCACACGGTAACAGCTACCTCTTGACGGTAATCTATGGATTAAGCCGATGGCCCGAAGCGATTCTCATTGTAAACATTACCGATGAAACCGTCGTCGGCGCCCTGGTTTCAAGATGGATTGCCCGATTCGGGGTCCCTGCATTCATCACAACCGATCGTGGCCGACAGTTCGAATCTTCTCTATTCAAAGAATTGATGAAGATGCTCGGAGTCAGTTATTTCCGTACAACAACCTACCATCCCATATCGAACGGCATGGTGGAGCGATTCCGTCGTCAACTCAAGGCAGCACTCAAGGCTCACGAAAGCCAACGATGAACCCAGGTGTTACCCTGGGTGCCGCTTGAAATACCGTCTTCAATGAAGCGGTATTTTCGAGAAACGGCTTCAAAAATACTCTACGGTACAACGATCCGTCGACTAAAGAAAATTCTTACAAGATTTTAGTCTTTTATAACTAGCTGGAAGAAAGTTTTGTCTCTTTAAGACAATCGTAAAAAAGAGAAGCCTTTAACAACTGACGATAAAGAAACTAAAATTTGTTATAGGCAACTGTAAAATAATTAAGTTAATTGCAGCCAACCGCATAACATTTGAAGACTTAACAGATAGCCGAAGCAGACATTTGCCTTTTATCACTTGCTGCAAGAGATAAAAATGTTTTACAATCAGTTGTAATGGACAAAAATCTGTTACGGTTAAGTGTAAAGAAATTTTAGTCTCTTTCGGATTTCTGTTCGAATCTGTTGCCTTCTTCAGCTCCATCTCGAAGGTAAAAGTTTACTGCCGCCATCTGTAAGGCATTATGCGTATAACTAGCTGTAACTCACGTTTCATGATTTGCCAGGTTGATAACATACTACTTGGAAATCAGTCTGGTTTAAACAAATGAATGAATTCGACGAAAAGCGACAGCCGCATTGATATTTAACGAACCGAGAGACCCACGACAATTGAAATTTATTCATATTTACATCAACACATATCATCAATCGCATTTATCTCAAAACAAGCGAGCAGTTGGTGCAAATAGATTCCGGTTGCAGTTACATTAGGTAGCATTACATGCACTGACACCACCAGCAAATTTACCCCGTTCAGTAGCGTGATTCTTCAACAAAGAAATAAGATCAATAATAGTGAAATGATCATTTGTGATAAATATTCAGGTCTATTTTCAATGTACCATCTAACACAAGAATTCGCTCCCATTTGGACTTCGTAGTCTGACCAGTGTTTACCTTCTGTGGGAAAACGGAAATAATCGTTTCCGAGACAAACTCAACTCAATTGTGCCGCAAATACATGTTAGGCATATTCATGTACGATTAATATTTATATACACGAATAATAGCTGCTGTGCGGCACAAAAATCCCATTGTTACCATTTTAGGCTGAAAATTACATGTTTAAGTAAAATTTTTGGAAGAAGTCAGTATAAATCAATTCGTTAGCATTCCGAGATTCATGCCTGTTCGTTCTACCTTATTACGCTTCCGAAACGCAGTACTTGTTGAAATGCATAGAAATTATTAAGAATTTTTAACAAGAGCCGTCAACATTAGGCATGGGCGTCGGGTGGTAAATCGCTATCCCTATCCTCGGTAACCTACCCGACGTACTACTTGACTATACTTACTACCTTGGGTACTCCAGTGCTCGACATTAACTTTGCTTGTTCTCGTAAGCGGCAGTTACTGCTCAAATTTATTACGTGTCTGCGCCGTTCATATTAGGTACTCAAATCTATAAATAAAGCTTGTAGATTGCAAAGCTGTCGGCCTAAAAGAAACGTTTCCTCTGGTTTATATTACAGTAGTGCGTGCTGACATGCACATGGTGTCTAAGGAAGATGGTATGAGGAACCACCCAAACACAAATGTCTTGCACAAACTGGCCCATGTGGCTATACAGTAACAACACAAGTTCGGAAGTCGAAAGAAAAGGTGCCGTTACAGAAAAATATATGATATATATATATGGCGCAAAAAAATATAATATTACCGTTCGGGTTGTTCAACCAAACTATAAATCTATAATCTTTCCTCCAGTTCCTAACTCAAAAATGGATGCGCACATACAAATGTTCTTCAAAATTGTAGATAAGGGTAGCTCTCGTAGTTCGCGATAGTTCGCGACAAATACTTCAAGCATGACAATATGTTCCAAATTATGCATTATTTACATTACAATAAATAGAATTACGTTCTACGCTGCTCTGTAACAAAATTAAATATCATGTGTACTACGATGTTTTATATTTTACATAGAGGATTTTTGCTGCGTATGTTGTAATAGAATGGGCAGCAGTCACCATTAGATTAATAGTATCGCACAACGTTAATGGTGGCAGTAGTACCAATTTTAAAAAATGTAGCTGTCGCATTTATATATTTTTATAATTTGTATTTTTACATTATTGTAAGACTCTAAAACAAAAAAGCCTTATAAATTGTATTGGTTAAATCTCTAAATAATATTAATTGTCGCTATTGTTATTAAACAGTCCAGGAATAAAACTGAGGCTACCAATAATTCCAGGAGCATATAAGATTACATTTATTCTGCTGACAACCTCAAAGTGAATGTAAATTTTGAGTTCAGTTAGGTGGTGAACATGGGAATTACATAGTACCTAGAATCCTGTCCTGAAGGAAACGATGTGCTTGAATTTTAAACATTAACACAATCATGATAATTATTTATATTTAAGTACAAATTTAAAATAGAATTTAATATTGCAAAATGCATATTTAACAGCCATGGAATAAAACATCAATTCAGATTTTTGTAATCAAACCTAACTAATGCTGCGCTTACGTTATAATGGACTCCGCAACGTGAAAGTTTTGTTCCCCAATGGTATAAACCACACCATCGAGTGGTATACGGTATATACCTACAGCATAAAATGCAACAGATGGTGTATCAGACACCGTCAACTTAATTATAGTGGCTAAATCTACCTATTGTTTACATTCGCCGACGGTGTCAAGGACACCATCGACAAATACATTATATAAGGCGTGTAAATAACACCATGGTGTATCTAACACCATATAAATTTGATGGTGTAGTCTACACCATACTATTATCGACATTACACTACTTATCGTATACTATTTGAAAATACAATCACAAACACCATGGTGTCAATAGATACACCATATATTGGATGGTGGCAGAGACACTGAGGGTTAGCAAACCTTTCACATGGGGTCCTGTATGACGTAAACGACGCATACCATATCGATTCATTTTTCTTCCTTTATGTTGCGTTTGCGTTGTTGCGTGCATATATTTTGCTATTCATATGCTGGCTATACAGGAGTCTCATTTATTTGTATGTTCGCCATCGGGTTTGTCGCCTTTTTCGTATGTTTTTTTCCCTGTAAGATTTTGAAAGTGCATGTAGACCGATATGACAACAATTGTTTTAATTTATTACAGTTCGGTTTCTAATATATACGTCAAAAACCCCAATGTTATTTGCCATCGTTTATGTCTGCTGGTTTTTTATTCACTACGAGGCGTAGTACTACTCGGTATTGCGTGTCTACGATTTTGTGTGCATAACGTCTGCCGGTTATGCCTCGATTACGCTTTGTATTCAAATGTGGCGACTCTGCGATATGTGATTTTGATCTACGGTGTGCACAACGGTGCACAGTTATATTGGAGTGGTGTGTAGTTGTATTTGTCGGAACGGTGGTGTAGCGGTCACGGTGCCACTGTGTATATGATATATGGACTGTATTTATCGAGTGGTGGTGTAGTGGTAACTGTGCGTGTGCTCGAGAAACGTGTGTTGACAAACAAATAAACAAAACAGCCAGTCGCCAGGTCTACCCCTATACCAAAAATCCGTAACGCTGTAGATGAACAATGAAAGAATCCTCGTACAACTCCGTGTTGATGCGATCATTTGCAAAGTGGTAACAATCATTGAAAAAGAACATTTCTGATGTGGCAGTCGCTTAAATACTACATGTTTATGTCTGAAACTTGATTCACAACGAAAATTGTGATGAGAAAAATTTGAGGATAATTTTTTATGCGGGAGGAGGGGATAGTGTGACGTGGTTTGCGTTACGTTGTTTAATTGCGATTTCCATTATTCGTGCTCAGGTTTCCACTTTCTGAGCTCGCTTGCCCATAGCATATAACTATAGTGCCGTTTAGCTGCTTTAATTTGTATTGTTTATCTGTGTGTCAGATCTGCATAATATGTGCTTGGTTGTTGTTGTGTGTGTATGTATATGTATTCTATTTTTTTATTTCTGTACGATGTCCGTGTGTGTACCTAATATGTTTATGTTTGTTGTACATCGGATGAGCGTAATTCGTACCGTGTGTCTTCCTCTATGCCCTTTGCTGTCGCTTGCGCGTCGGCTTTTGTACGGGTGCAGAGTATTAATGATTTAGATGTTTCGAGTAACTGAGAAGTTTATTTTGCCCTTTTCGTGGTTCTTTTGCTCCTTTCCTCTTCTGGGGCCTCTTCGTTCTTTCTTCTTCTTTCTTCTCTTTTCCCTCTCCCCCCCCTCCCCCCCTGTTCCCTTCCCGCTTCTCCTACACCGCTTTCCCACCAAACCAAAAACCAAACAAAAAAAAAAACAACCACATCTCCAAACATTAAGTTCCAAGTTGCCTGTCAGTTCTCCTGGAAATCTCTTAACAAACGAATTTTAGTCTTTAAAGAATAAGTCTTATGATTTTCCCCGAATTCTTAATGACTCGTTTAGGATAAGTTGAGTGCAGCTTGACTTAACTTTATACGGCTACCAAAGTGGATTTAGTGGACATTGCTATAGCACGAGCTAGCTATGCGTGTTTTCCTTGGGGCCATAGCTCTCTGGATAATCTGTCTAGTCTGGGCTGACTATATAGGACGTACTATAGTGTCCTGGTCCACTGATTTAAGCGGTTAATGTTTTGATTTTTATACTATAACTACAGAAATTTAAATTTTAACAGTTGCCTAGGAAGGAAATTCAAATTTTGGCAACGCTACAATGTGTAAAGATTCCAATTTTGAACAAGTGCAATTCTTGACAAACGCCGAGATAAGAAATTCAAATTTTGGCGCTTGTTTTAGCTGTAGTCGCCGGAGACTCTAACGGACAAAATTCATAGTCAACGCTGACAGTTCAATCTAAACCACGCGCTCAAGTCAAACTCCTCTAGTTGTCAAGGGTGTCTAGAAAAGCTATATGTGGAAACGGTGTACGCCTCACGAGATTGTTGGACAACTTAGAGTCATTTTGCACACAACTTAAACGATTACTCCATACGTATAAACAAATTTTAAGATCTTATCCGAAAATCCAGCAGGCCTATCTATCTATCTAGCCTATCTAATGTAGGCCTAATGCTTGAGGCACCTAACCGCTACACTCAAATTCGACATATTTTCAACCTATGGTCTAGACTCACATAAACCTCTCTCATTTTTGTTTCTCCTGCAAAACTATCTCAAAATTATCTAACTCTTAAAATACTTCTGCACCCTGTACAAAAGTTCCAACACACAAGCGACATGCATTAAGTGTGCATAGAGATGAATGACACACGGTACTGAATACATACACTACATTCCGATGTACAACAAATTCATAAACATATTATGTGTACACATCACGGACATCGTACAGAAATAAATAAATAGAATACATATACTTTTTATACACATTCACAATCAACAACCAAGCACATATTATGCAATATATACTTGACACACATGATAAACAATACAAATTTAAAGCAGCTAAACGGCACTATAGTTATATTGCTTATGGGCTAAGTTTGAGCTCCCGAAAGTGGAAACTCTTGAGCACGAATAATGGAAATCGTTTCAATTTAAACAACGTAACGCAAACCACGTCACACTATCCCCTCCTCCGCATAAAAAATTATCCTCAAATTTTTCTCATCACAATTTTCGTTGTGCAATCAAGTTTCAGACATAAACATGTAGTATTTAAGCAACTACCACATCAGAAATGTTCTTTTTCAATGATTGTTACCACTTTGCAAATGATCGCATCAACACGGAGTTGTACGAGATTCTTTCATTGTTCATCTACAGCGTTACGGATTTTTGATATAGGGGTAGACCTGGCGACTGGCTGTTTTGTTTATTTGTTTGTCAACACACGTTTCTCGAGCACACGCACCGTTACCACTACACCACCACTCGATAAATACAGTCCATATATCATATACACTCGCACCGTGACCGCTACACCACCGTTCCGACAAATACAACTACACCACCACTCCAATATAACTGTACACCGTTGTGCACACCGTTAGATCAAAATCACGCATATCGCAGAGTCGCCACATTTGATACAAAGCGTAATCTGAGGCATATATCACGGCACACGTTATGCACACAAAATCGTACGACACGCAATACCGAGTATACTACGCCTCGTAGTGAATAAAAAACCGGCGGACATTAAACAATGGCAAATAACATTGGGGTTTTTGACGTATATATTAGAAACCGAACTGTAATAAATTAAAACAATTGTTGTCATATCGGTCTACATGCACTTTCAAAATCTTACAGGGTTTAAAAATTTACATACGAGAATTACATACAACAAACACGTATGTGCTGATACATACAAATAAATGTTATTGCTCTCTCATTATAGCCAGTCATATGAATAGCAAAATATATGTTCTACGTTCAACAACGTAATACTTGCAACATAAAGGTTAAGAAAAATTGAATTTCGATATGTTTGTTTTATGCGTCGTTTACGTCATACAGGACCCCATGTGAAAGGTTTGCTAACCCTCAGTGTCTCTGCCACCATCCAATATATGGTGTCTTTGACACCATGGTGTTTGTGATTGTATTTTCAAATAGTATACATAAGTAGTGTAATGTCGATAATAGTATGGTGTAGACCACACCATAAAATTTATATGGTGTTAGCTACACCATGCTGTTATTTACACGCCTTATATAATGTATTTGTGGATGGTGTCCTTGACACCGTCAGCAATAAACAATAGGTAGATTTAGCCACTATAATTAAGTTGACGGTGTCTGATACACCATCTGTTGCATTTTATGCTGTAGGTATATACCGTATACCACTGGATGGTGTGGTTTATACCATTGGGGAACAAAACTTTCACATTGGGAGTCCTTTATAACGTAAGCGCCGCATTAGTTAGGTTTGATTTCAAAAATCTGAATTGATGTTTTATTCCATGGCTGTTAAATATGCATTTTGCAATATTAAATTCTAGTTTAAATTTGTACTTAAATATAAATAATTATCATGATTGTGTTAATGTTTAGAATTCAAGCACATCGTTTCCTTCAGACAGGATTCTAAGTACTATGTAATCCCCATGTTCACCACCTAACTGAACTCAAAATTTACATTCACTTTGAGGTTGTCAGCAGAATAAATGTAATTTTATATGCTCCTGGAATTATTGGTAGCCTCAGTTTTATTCCTGGACTGTTTAATAACAATAGCGACAATTAATATTATTTAGAGATTTAACCAATACAATTTATAAGGCTTTTTTGTTTTAGAGTCTTACAATAATGTAAAAATACAAATTATAAAAATATATAAATGCGACAGCTACATTTTTTAAAATTGGTACTACTGCCACCATTAACGTTGTGCGATCTATTAATCTAATGGTGACTGCTGCCCATTCTATTACAACATACGCAGCAAAAATCCTCTATGTAAAATATAAAACATCGTAGTACACATGATATTTAATTTTGTTACAGAGCAGCGTACAACGTAATTCTATTTATTGTAATGTAAATAATGCATAATTTGGAACATATTGTCATGCTTGAAGTATTTGTCGCGAACTATCGCGAACTACGAGAGCTACCCTTATCTACAATTTTGAAGAACATTTGTATGTGCGCATCCATTTTTGAGTTCAGGAACTGGAGGGGCAAAAGCTACTATCTGCAGATTTATAGTTTGGTTGAGCAACCCGAACGGTAATATTATATTTTTATGGCGCCATTATAGAAAATATATATCATATATTTTCTGTAACGGCACCTTTTCTTTTCAACTTCCGAACTTGTGTTGTTACTGTATAGCCACATGGGCCAGTTTGTGCAAGACATTTGTGTTTGGGTGGTTCCTCATACCATCTTCCTTGGACACCATGTGCATGTCAGCACGCACTACTGTAATATAAACCAGAGGAAACGTTTCTTTTAACCCGACAGCATTGCAACTTACAAGCCTTATTTACAGATCTGAGTACCTAATTTGAACGGCGCAGACACGTAAATTTGAGCAGTTACTGCCGCTTACGAGAACAAGCAAAGTTAATGTCGAGCACTGGAGTACCAAGGTAGTAAGTTAGTCAAGTAGTACGTCGGGTCGGGTACCCGAGGATAGGGATAGCGATTTACCACCCGACGCCCATGCCTAATGTTGACGGCTCTTGTTAAAAATTCTTAATAATTTCTATGCATTTCAACAAGTACTGCGTTTCGGAAGCGTAATAAGGTAGAACGAACAGGCATGAATCTCGGAATGCTAACGAATTGATTTATACTGACTTCTTCCAAAAATTTTACTTAAACATGTAATTTTCAGCCTAAAATGGTAACAATGGGATTTTTGTGCCGCACAGAAGCTATTATTCGTGTATATAAATATTAATCGTACATGAATATGCCTAACATGTATTTGCGGCACAATTGAGTTGAGTTTGTCTCGGAAACGATTATTTCCGTTTTCCCACAGAAGGTAAACACTGGACAGACTACGAAGTCCAAATGGGAGCGAATTCTTGTGTTAGATGGTACATTGAAAATAGACCTGAATATTTATCACAAATGATCATTTTACTATCTTTGGTTTTATTTTGTGGAAGAAGAATCACGTTACTGGACGGGGTAAATATGCTGGTGGTGTGAATGCATGCAATGCTACCTAATGTAACTGCAACCGGAATCTATTTGCACCAACTGCTCGCTTGTTTTGAGATAAATGCGATTGATGATATGTGTTGATGTAAATATGAATAAATTTCAATTGTCGTGGGTCTCTCGGTTCGTTAAATATCAATGCGGCTGTCGCTTTTCGTCGAATTCATTCATTTGTTTAAACCAGACTGATTTCCAAGTAGTATGTTATCAACCTGGCAAATCATGAAACGTGAGTTACAGCTAGTTATACGCATAATGCCTTACAGATGGCGGCAGTAAACTTTTACCTTCGAGATGGAGCTGAAGAAGGCAACAGATTCGAACAGAAATCCGAAAGAGACTAAAATTTCTTTACACTTAACCGTAACAGATTTTTGTCCATTACAACTGATTGTAAAACATTTTTATCTCTTGCAGCAAGTGATAAAAGGCAAATGTCTGCTTCGGCTATCTGTTAAGTCTTCAAATGTTATGCGGTTGGCTGCAATTAACTTAATTATTTTACAGTTGCCTATAACAAATTTTAGTTTCTTTATCGTCAGTTGTTAAAGGCTTCTCTTTTTTACGATTGTCTTAAAGAGACAAAACTTTCTTCCAGCTAGTTATAAAAGACTAAAATCTTGTAAGAATTTTCTTTAGTCGAAGGATCGTTGTACCGTAGAGTATTTTTGAAGCCGTTTCTCGAAAATATCGCTTCATTGAAGACGGTATTTCAAGCGGCACCAAGGGTAACACCTGGGTTCATCGTTGGCTTTCGTGAGCCTTGAGTGCTGCCTTGAGTTGACGACGGAATCGCTCCACCATGCCGTTCGATATGGGATGGTAGGTTGTTGTACGGAAATAACTGACTCCGAGCATCTTCATCAATTCTTTGAATAGAGAAGATTCGAACTGTCGGCCACGATCGGTCTGATGAATGCAGGGACCCCGAATCGGGCAATCCATCTTGAAACCAGGGCGCCGACGACGGTTTTATCGGTAATGTTTACAATGAGAATCGCTTCGGGCCATCGGCTTAATCCATAGATTACCGTCAAGAGGTAGCTGTTGCCGTGTGACGGCGGCAGGGGCTGAGTTGATTGAACGTAGCGTCTGTCGTTGATGGAAGCGTTGAGAACACTGACTTGGACACCCGTGTCGATGAGAAATCGGTGACCAGAGGTACAGTCCCCGACAGAGAAGAGTCGTTCAGTCCGGTGGGACAACTCGTCGTGGTTAGTGTCCCGCGTCGCCGTTTCCCGACTTCGGCCACGGATTCCGGCACTTCGTTGCTGCAGTGCCGAACGTGGCGTGGTACGACCATAGACCATCTTGTTGGTCTTGCGGTCAACACTTGAGTGACTGGCTGCGGCCTCGCCCTCGGAACCCACCGTTGGAGGACTGGGACTGGTGTCGTTGGTTATTCTGATTGAGGGTTAGCATCGACACCAACTTCCACAGTTCCTTTACTTGTGATCGCAGATCCTGTACTTTGGCCGACAGCGGGTCGACAATGGAAACTGAAGCTACAGTAAGACCGGCAACCTCCATTACCTTGTCGGCCAATGTCGTCGCGGCTTCGAGCGCCGCCAATACCACTTGTACATGGTGCACAGACGTTGAAGGAACAACTGGGGCATCATGGAGTCGTCGATCACGGAATGTAGGGACCCCAGCAGTTGTCGCATGTGTGTGTAGCTTATTAGGCTTTCGCTCGCCAAGTTTTTCAGCATTGAGTAGTTCTTGCTCCCGCCGTTGCACCGACGCGGAAAGACGCTGAATCAACTGCTCACGGAGGACGCCGTAAAGGGTTGACCTTTGTGGATTGATCAACAGATCGTGTATCACGGTTGCTTGCTCAAGGGCGAGGGAACCAATGACGTAGAAGAACTTTGTTGGTTGGGTTGTGATCCACAGGTGACGAACTAGGTTTCGACCTGGGCACACCATAGCTCGGGGTCAGCCGGCCAAAATCGTGGGAGCTTGATTGCCGCGGCCTTCACCATACTTCGGTCATCGCTTTGGGGAGGCCCGCCTTGACCCGGTATTAGAGGTTGATCCGTCGGTATTAGATCGCTTGTTTCTTAAGGGTTTGAATGGATTGACTTGTTTGAACATAGATCCCAGGGGAACGCCTGTTGAGGTGATGTTGCCTCGATTGACCGGACTGGCTCTGATGGGTAAATGCCTAATCGAATAGCTTCATTTGCTCGTTTGATCAATGGTAGTCCCGGGGTTGAATCGATTAAAGGGAACGCAAATCGCTATTCACGTCGAACGGCAAAAATCTCGCATCAAGTATCGAATCTCCCGATTTTGAGGCGAATGCGCTATGGATGTATTGCCGAAATCGAATGAAAACCAGCTAACGAAAGCGAAAACGAAATCCAAACATGAACGAAACGCCTAAACTAATGTCGATAGTGAACTGATAAATAGTGTAATAAAACAGTCGGGCTCACCAATGTGATGCAATATCGAATGCGAACAAATAATTGTTTATTGCAATTATGTTACACTTTATATACACGAGGTTAATTTGCCTAAATTTTGAAGGCTGACTATTTCGCCATTATTGCTGCGTCATCCTTGACGCAACGATTGCATCATATTGCGTTCTTCATTTGCGTGAAAATCATACTTCAGCTTCTGACTCCTCTGTAGGTTGGTCGCCACATATGTCTACAGAGGAAAATCTGAATCTAGTTGATATTTTACAGCTTCCTATACGAGTTGAGTCCAGTCTAATCTAAAAATCTATTAATCTAAAAATGACCAATTTTGTTATTACAGAGTATATCCTGTTGAAACTGATTTGATTTAGTTCGTATCTTGGCACAATCATTACATTAAGTGTACATGATGCAGTGTGCCGCGATCAGTGCTTTCTACAGTGTCTTTGCCATTGGTATAAAAGAAATTTAGATTAACACTAACAATCCAACAGTCTAGGTAGAAAAGCAATTGCACAACTTTGACTTATTTAAGGCGTGTTCACACGCTCAAACTTATTGCTCAAATTTTCAGTTAAAAAATTGGGCTCGAAATTTGATCAAAATATGACGTTCATTTTTAGGGCAAATTGTGATATATGAAAATTTGAGACCGAAACTTGAGGTTAAACTTTTTTAGGTATAGGTAAACTCGTCTATAGCTACAGCATATCTTTGAAAAGTTTGAGGCATGTTTACACATTCAAACTTACCAAAAATTCAAAATATATGGTTTCAAACCTTGATCAAAATTTGGTATCCAATTTTGACGAAAATTTGAGCAAAAAGTTTGAGCGTGTGAGACGACTCTATGGCGATTAAAAAATTACTGTTTAATTCTGTTTATGTGTACTGTTTGGGAAACATTATTATTATTTTATTATCTATGAATGCCTATAAATTATTCTTGACATCATTAACAGTAGCCTAAGAATCATGTTCCACTTGCGTTTGCGTACAACAAATATAAAATCAATTTTGCCTGATGGGCATTCAGTCGTTAAGGGCACACATTTATCTGTGAACGCTGCATAAGACGAGGCAAAAATATAAATAAAACATCCAGAAATGGCCTTTTCCCAAAAATTCACACAATTTGTGGCTAAAATGTAGGCAATTATTACTCTCAATTTATTACGTGAAACGCACAAAATTCTAATGTTCGACAATGTTTCATAAATAATAAATCAGAGTAGAACTTTTGATAAAACACGCTCATAGGCATATCCGATTTGAAATCCTAATCTGGAAAATTTGGACGAGTTTTCGTGTTTCACGTATGATTTAGATCAGTGTGAATTTTGGTGTCAAAAGACAAACAGTTCCACCACACCGGTGATTATAAGCCTAAAACCCATAACGAAATTCCAGCGGTGAAACGTGCTGTTGAAGACAAAAATGTAAGTTTTAAAACTACATATCGCAAAATTTTAGCTGTTTAGTTAAATAGGATTTGCCACGTTCAGCAAGAAGCACAAAGAAGCTGATAGAAGCAGATCCGATGTAGAATTCAAAGAGATTTCTTAACGATCGAAACGACTTCATTAGCGGTATAATCCTAAAGTGACGATCGACGAAGCTGTACGGAAAGTGTAGCCCACTTTCGCGATAGATGTAGTTGAATTTCGATGCTGTCTTTGATAGATTACAATGCAAACGCTCGGATATAACCCAGGAATGATATGTCGTCGGCGAATCTTCGAGTACTGTCGCAATCACACGAGGGTTTAAGGCGATTTGCAGCTTGATCATATCAAACGGCACATTAAACGCAATCGTTCCCGGTTCGTTAACAATTCGATGCAATAGCTCTGAGAATGAAACCTGATATAATCGAGATGGTCCTTCGTTAGTCCATCCGCCATCAATTAACCATTGTGTCGAGCTATAATTCATATTATCTACGTAGATGTTGTATCGACTATCCTCTGCGAGAACTTTGAGTAGCTTCGATTTGCTATTAAACCGGTCAACAATTTGTTCGTATCTGGGCGCCACTCCGTCATAGAGGCGTTTTTTGAGCAAACGCTGGACCACAAAACCTGCGAAAAATGATAATATCA